>PVKM010008221.1:0-27129 GCA_004027735.1 Carollia perspicillata
CACCCTTATAATACTATTTTTTAAAAACATTTTATTTATTTATTTTTAGAGAGGGGAAGGGAAGGAGAAAGAGTGGGAGAGAAACATCAATGTGTGGCTGCTTCTCATGTGTCCCCCACTGGGGACCTGGCCCACAACCCAGGCATGTGCCCTGACTGGGAATCGAACCGGCGGCCCTTTGCTTCACAGGCCCGTGCTCGATCCACTGAGCCACACCAGCCAGGGCTCTTATAATACTATTTTTAAAAGCTCAAATTAAGAATGGGTATGATTTTTATTCAGCATCTTTTTATTCAGTGTCTATTTATTTTTAGAGAGAGGGGAAAGGAGGGAGAAAAACATCAATCAGTTGGCTCTTGCACGCCCCCAACCGGGGACTTGACCCACAACCCAGGCACAGGTCCTGACCAGGAATCAAACCAGTGACCTTTTGGTTTGCAGGACGATGCCCAGCCCACCGAGTATACAAGCCAGGGCTACCCTATGTCTTTTTACCACTTAAAGCTATTACATGCTGAATCACGTTAAGAGGTCTTGATACTGAACCATCCCTGCAGTTCTGGATGCGTCCTTGCACGGTTTCTACTTGCTGGTATTTCATTCAGAGAATTTAAAACCTAAAGTAATTAAGTAGGGTAAGTTTATAGTTTTCTTTTTTGGGGTTATCTCTCACATTTTGGTATTAGAACTATGCAGGTTTTATGCAAATATATGTGAAACTTTCCTTACTTTTCTGTGTTCGGAAATATTTCAGATGGCATACAACATTTTCATTCCCTAAAGCAAGGGACGCAACCCTCACACGGGCCCACGTCCTGTTGGGACCCAGCCGCACAGCAGGAGTGAGTGGTGGGCGAGCAGAGCTTCGCCGGCATCACCCCGAGCCCCTCCCCAGCCCGACTCCAGGGACTGCCTCCCACAGAACTGGGCCCTGGTTCCCAGAGGCTGGGGACCACTGCCCTGAAGACCGAAAGACTCCGGTCATGAACCGGGCATGCTGCTGCCGAGTGGCTTTCTGATTGCTCTCAGAGTACTTTTTCCTGTGGTCATTGGTTTTTCCTGTCTTTTCATGGGTCACAATGTGCTCTGTATGCATAACACTTCGCTTCATTACATCACCTTACTGATATTCCCCCCACAAAGCCCTGTACAGGCAGCCGCGCACTCACTCACCGTGGGGTCGGTCCAGAGAGAACATCGCGAACACTCCTGGCAGGGGGCTCCCGGAGAGCGAGGGTGCTGGCAGAAATGGTCGTACCCGTTGATGGACACTCGACAGAGGTAGCACATCTGGGCCCCGCAGCGGCAGGACATGCGGTTACAGCCCTCGGATTTGATGAGGCCGGTCCCACACTTGTGGCACTTTCTAATGCGAGCAGCCGTCATCTTCTCCTCGCTGAAAGAAGAGCACGTGGTTGGACGGAGCAGGGAAGCACAGCTGGTGCTAACTTCTTCCCACGTACGGCTGCCCAGCCAACCCGGGGACGGTCGAAGAGTGAAGGGCGCCTATGTCCCCCGGAGTCTGCAAACTGGGTTCAACGTACCAGCTGTTAACTTTGGGTAAGTTCCTCAGCAGACTGGATACTCAGACTCCTCATTTTTAAACTGGGAAACCCCAATTTCTGAGGGTTACAGGTAAGATAAAAAGTACCCTGGCACAGTACATGGCGCGTAGCACTTAGAAGATGACTATTCTCTTTGTTAGAGGAGTTTCTGGATGCTTAAAATGGAGAGAAATAACTGAGGGTCTTCCAAAATAATGTGTTTAGGTATAAAAATCAGGATAATGGGGATCCAGTAAGCCTCAATCTTAGTTATACTAGCACCTAGGGTGACCACAAAGGACCGAAAGGGTGGGCAGCCCTAAAGATGGGACTCGTCCCATGGCTCTGAGCAGTCGTGACGGTAACAGCGTGGGGATGAGGTCTGACCTGCAGACGCTCTCCCAAGGCTGAGAAAACACGCCGTCCCCCCACTGCTGCAAGTTTTGCTGCTGAGTGAGGGGAGCCATGCGAGTCAGGGGCAGGCAGGTGCTCTGACAACTTGTATTTAGAAGGCTGTTGTGGTGGCATGCTCCTTAGAGGCCAGACCGTTCTTTAAAAACAGAGAAGTGCATAGGGAATTGGCTGCTGTTCATTTAGGTCTGATCTGTGAATGGCCCAAAATGAAGGCAGGCGGAACTCGGGCTCAAAAAGAATTGAAACCCAGTGCGAGTTACAGAAGAACAAATGGGTTCCGAGTTTTCCCAAATAGGAAACACTGTCAAGCAGACGAAGTGTAAATAAAGTGAATTTATTATTGTCGACTAAGTAACAGAATACACATGTTCAGGATTCCAGTCACCCAGCAAGTGTGAAGACACCTGTGAAGGCTCCCAAGGTTCTAATGAAAGTTTCCAATTTTCTGATTTTTTTTTTTTAATTTCAGAGAGAGAGAGAGGCGTGCACACTGAATTGTTGTTCCTCTCATTTATGCATTCACTGGCTGACTGCTGTATTTGCCCTGACCGGGGACTGAACCTACAACCTCGATAATACTCTAATCAACGGAGCTACCTGGCCAGGGCACAACTGTAATTTCCTACGGCCCCGACTCTCTGCATAAGAGTGCCCTCGAGACTGCAGTGCGGCTCTCGGCCAGCACACTTTGGTCGCCTGGGGCTGGCTGACTTCCTCCCCGGGCAGTTTGTAGGCTGCAGTGCGGGAGGGAAGAGGCTGAAAGGAACCAAGGTCCCACGGTCCTTCCTGAGAGTTTGGGGGGAGGGTGCGTTTGCTTGCTCTGCTCCACTACACGGTCAGCTGCCAATGTGAGATAACAATGGGTGTGGTAAAGGAGGAAGGGCACTCCTAAATGGATGAGGACTTTGCAAAGATCGCATGCAACTCAACGTCGCTATAATGTTCAAACAGCTATTCAACACTGCATGAATATCCATTCAAGTCCTTTGCTTTTGCAAAACCACAGTACCAGGTAAGGCCAGAATGGCCTTGTACCCAAAAGGGATTGCTCTTATGGGATGTACTGACCGCCTACCCGGTACCATAACAAAGCCAACTGAACTGGGGAGAAATCGGTTGGTTCTTTAGGGAGGAGGGTGATTTGGCAACTAGATGCTAAGTTAGGCAGGAAAGAGCCCCACAGGACGTGTTCCTGTTTGAAACAGGAAGAGAGGACTGAGCTGCAGCTGCGTCTGCTGACCTCGTGTTCCAACAGGAGGACGCATTACCCTCTTCCACATAACCAAGAGAGCGCCTGCGATCCCACGGGTATGCCTCTCACCACTATCCAAGTGTGCTGGGAGGGTTTTCATCTGTTGTGCCACATACTATCCAAAATCGTAAATGGCTTTCCTTTGTGAGTTTGTGCAGATATATTTTTTTATGGTGGTGAAACGCACATAACATTGACTGTTTTAACCATTTTAAAATACACAATGCAGGAGCATTTCGTATATTGGCAAAGCTGTGCGACCACCACCACTGTGTTCCAGAACATCACCAATGTTGCGGGACATGGCCGTCATCTGAAGAGGAAGCTCCGTCTCTGTTAGGCAGTAACCCCCCAGCCCCCGCTCCCTGCAGTAGCTCATCTACTTTCCGTTCCTACCGGGTCTGTCTACTCTGTACACAGGCAATGTCCATATGCCTGTGGACACTTCAGATTCATGGAATCAGGTAAGACGCGGCCCTTTGTGGCTGGCTTCTTTCACTCGGTGTGTTTCCCATTTCACCCGCGCTGCAGCGCGCACCATTCCGTTTCTACAGCCCAGCGACATTTCACTCATGGACCCACGGCGCTCTGCTAACAGCCCTGCAGTTGACAGACACGGGGGCTGTCTCTACCTGTGACTCCATTAGAAGTAGTGCTGCCGTGAGCGTCTTGGACAGGTTTTTGTTGGAGCGCCTGACTCATCTCACACCGCTTACTATGCTGTGTTCTATGAGTCAACAACGATAAACTGCTTATAACTTCCCGTGTGTACCCTGCTGTTTCTTCCTTCTGACACTTGGCAAGTGGCAGGACTCCTGGGCTCTCTGGTCCATGGAGTAAGTGCAGTGTGGCAGGGAGAGGAAGTGGGAGCCCACGGAGCGCCCCCGCCCTCCCAAAAGTAATACTGGGCTCCTGTGTTACCAGGCACCTCAGAGGTGACACCTCTGAGATTGCTGCCACCGGCAAGACTTCAATGACGCAGGGCTGCTGGTGGCCATCGCATCTCCTTTGACGTTTCTGGCCCGCACAGAGAATGGATCCCGGACCTGGTGTATCACTGGAAGCCTAATTAGGTGCTGACTGTAATTTCAGCTACTGTTCCAGATGTCATTTCTCACCACAGCGAGTAAACAGAGCCTCTGGCAACTGGGATGCAGCTACCGAGCTGGAAAATGCTTTTATTCTCTGTCCAATAAGCAGAGAACACCAGAAGCAGTTGGCAAGGACCTTGAGCATCTGTCGTCCAATAGGACGACACACTGGTTACCACTCAGAGGACACACAGCTAGAACCTGGGGAACAGGAAGGCGCAGGTACTCCAGGACACACCTATACGGTGTGTGCACGCCAGGCGGTGGGCGGGGGGTCTCTGGAAAACAGAGATCTGCAATTGCTATGGTGTTCTGCTGACCTGGGGGCCAGGTGTGCATTATCAGGCTACTGCTCCCAAGGCTACGCACACGGTGCTGTATCCTGTGCCCCTTGCCACAAAGAAAGCAGGCAGTCGGCACTTGGGAGGCCTTTCTGGATTTTGGAATCAACACATACTGCATTTGGATGTGCTGCTCTGATCCATTTACCGCTGGTATAAAAGGCTGCCAGGTTCCAGTAGGGCCCAGGCCGAGAGCGACCTTCTGGCGGCTATTGGGCCCAGGGGTGCTCCAAGGCCTACAGCAGACCAAGACACTGAATGCAGCCAGCAGCAGGAACCGACAGGGAACCAGAATGGGAGCTCTGCTTCAAAAAGTGATCGGCTCCTCTCCTCCTAAGAAACACCTCCTGGCCCATGACTGGGCCCTGAGGCAGCCCAGGTGCCCGACCCTGGGGCACCGAGGATCAGCACAGGGTTCGGCATCAGTCCACCGCCAGCTCCACGGGGAATACACGTGACCAGGCCCAAGCAGGCCCGAGTGCAAGAACTCATCTGCTCACACGCTGGCGCCACGTTGGTAAATCGGGGCTTCCACTGCTGGAAGGAAGCCTGGTGGGCCTCCCATCTATGTCTCAGGGATCCATTCCGTGTGCCAAAGCCCATTCCGGGCCCTGTCGTCTTCACAGTAGCCCTACAAGTTGGTACGATTATGCTCTGTACTCTACAGACGAGGAAACTGAGGCACAGAAAAATTAAGAAATTTGCTCAAGGTTCTTCATTACAGCTATCTCTGGTGAGTACTTAGTAAACATGTCCTGACTACATGAGTAAGACATCCTTCTTAGGGGCAAAACAGAGGCCCCAGAACAGCAACGACAGAAATCCTCCCCTTCTCCCACTCCAGCCAGAACTGACGTGTCTTCCGCAATGGGAACGGCTCTTTGGGGAGCTGACTCGAAGGTCAGCGGAAAGACAAGTCTGAAGGAGGCCCTGGGAGTGTTTCCGGCAACAGCACAGCTGCTGAGCACAACCAGTGTGCTGCCTGACCAGGTGAGTACCCTGAAGACAGGACCATCTCCGACGGGCTGGTCGTGTCGAGGCTGCACCGCTCGTCAGGCCGGTGGCCACTCCGCCTTGTGCAGGCTGGCTGACAGACGGGAAGCCTGGGCTGGAGGAAGCAGTGTCGGACCTTTTTAGCTGGAGTAGCACGTGACTCTACGAACCTTGTTGTGTTGGTTTCCTATTGTTGCCATAACCTTAATTTCATCTGAAAAGCCCTTTTGCCGCATAAGGTAAAAAAGCCGCAGGGGCTAGGGCAGGGGCACCTGTGGAGGCCTCTCTTCTGCCCACCACAGTGTGTCCTCTGGCCTGCAGATCCACACCCACGCCCCACCCCCTGGTCGCCTCGTCCCGAAGACCTTGCCCGCTGAAGCACCAGGTGCAAGGCCCACATCTCAGCTCAGTCTCCTCAGCTCAGCAGTCCCACATCATCACCTAGACAGGGTGTGGGTGCAACCCAGATGGGACCCTCTTGGACACACCTCTCCATCTGTGGGCCTGAGAAACTAAAGAAACACGTCACCTGCTCGTAAGATGCAGCGAGGGGACAGGCAGAGGATGACAGTCACAGATGTTCTGGTTCCAAACCGGAGAAGATGGAAGGAAAAAAGGAGTCACTACTCCCAATCAATTTGGAGATCCAGCCAGGAAAACCGCCTTGCATTTCAGACCCGAGAAGAGCCCTCTGTGGTTCTGCGGCTCTGCCGTCTTGGCTCATGGCTCTGTTTTCTGAGTAACATTCCTTCTTTCAAGGAAGGTCATGTATGCTTGCAGCTGAGCTGTTTTTCATCAGCCTGTTTCCTGCTTGTAGAATTTTGGGGGCCTGACGGTCTTCTTTCATTTCTTACTCCCTGGCTCCTTCAGTCCAAGCTGGCAGTGTTTCTGCTGACATAAATTCTCGTGAACCCTGTGGAAGGCTTCCCTTTATGCCACAGGGACTCACCCCGTTAGACACGAAGCTCATGCGCAGACACTTCCTGGACAACCACACCTCTACCTCCGCTCCCGCTGAGACGGCTCAGCAGTCGCGCCTGCGTTGCCGAGAGGCTGCCGGTGAGACCTCGAGGACCCGTGCCTGTGAGTCGCTCCCGTCATCTCTTCGAAGAGCCTTTTATGTGACAGGATGCTCCCGAAGTTCTGAACACACCCTTGGTTTTTGCTCCAGACTGTGCTTCTCCTGAGAGTGAATCCATCAGTTTTAAGGCCTTTTACCGTCTGGACAGGACAGCAGTTTCAGAAACAATCACGGCCCATTCCTTTCTGTCAACAGCTCTTCCCTCAGCTCACCGCCTTCCACCTGCACGTGCCACTCCTCAGTGCTTCGCAGGACACGGCTCAGCTAAGCTCTCTGCCACCACGTGACCAGGGCTCGCTTTCCTCCAGTTCTCAGTCACACGTGCCTACTTCCTACTGAGCCCTCACCAGCAGCGCCTTTTTTTTAAAAAAGATTTTATTTATCTTTTGGAGGGGGAAGGGAGAGAGAGATCAATGTATGGTTGCCTCTCGTGTGTCCCCTGCTAAGAACTGGCCTGCAACCCAGACATGTGCCCTGACTGGGAATCGAACTGTGATCCTTTGGTTTGCAGGCCTGTGCTCAATCCACTGAGCTACACCAGCCAGGGCCAATAGCGCCTTTAATGTCCACCTTTCTAGCAACAGTCTGCTGGTGGTGACTGAAGTATTCTCTAAGGAAATTTAGGTGTTGCCTGGAAAGTTCCTCACTTACTTCTGGGCCCTCAGTCGTGGAGCTCAGTCTACATTTCTAACGGTCTGTTCGAGGCAATCCAGGTTTTTTCCCATCACGCTTCTTGAAATTCTTCCAGGTTCTGCCCCTTGTCCAATTCCAAACCCACTTCCACATTTTTAGGTATTTGCTACAGCAGCGCTCCACTTCTGGTACCAAAACCTGTGTCAGTTTTCTATTGCTTCTGTAACAAGTTACCCAAAGCCAATTTACCAGCTTAACGAAACACAAGTTTACTACTTTACAGTTCTGTAGGTCAGAAGTCCAGCACGGGTCTCGCCAGTCCAAAATCAAGATGCTGGCAGGCTGCATCCCCCACTGGTGGCTCTGGGACAGGACCTGTTTGCTGCTCATTTGGGCTGCCAGCAGAATTCAGTTCTTTGAAGCTGCAGGGCCAACGTCCAGTTTTCTAAAAACTGGAGGCTCTTCCCTGCTTCTAGAGGCTGCCACACCCCTTGGCTAGTGGCCTTCTCCCTCTGTCTCCGAAGCCAGCGAGGGGAGGGGGTGCTCCTCACGTCTTTCGGACACTGCCCATCACTGCCTCTGCATCTGACCGGAGAGAGGCTCTCTCTCTGCTTTTAAGGAGTTGCGTGAATAGACTGTGTTTGCCTGATGATCAAGAATAATCTCCCCATGTCAAAATCCACCGCCTCAGTCACATCTGGGGAGTCCCTTTTGCCACATAAGGTAACACAATTCACAGTCCCCAGGCTCTGGAGATTAGGGCATGGACCTCTAGGAGGGTCGTTACTCTGCCTACCAAGCCTGTGGTACACAGCAGTCAGGAGGCCATGCGATAGGCCACTCACTCACTGTGTGACCGTGGGTGAGTTACCTAGGGTTCTGTGTGGCTCAGCTGTGCCATTTGTAAAGTGAAGACAGTGGTGCCTACCTGTAGTGCTCATTTGGAGACTGTTAACTACCCCCAAAAGGCATTTCCCTCTTCATTTTCTTTTAGTAACAAAGCCTGCTCTTTAACCTCCAAATTTAAGCTGGACATAAAATCGCCCAGCTAGAGACTACATATGATGCCTGACTTGGAGCAGGCTGTGGCCGCATGACTTAGTCTAGACCAACAGGGCATAAGCAGAAGTGACATATACACTTTCTGCATCACTTACAAAATGAAAGAAAACTGCCCTTCTGGCAACTCGTCTCTCTCTTTCTCCTTACCCCTGGGCTAGAGCAGAAACGTGGCTACAACCCCACCCCAACCAGAGAAATGAGAACACCACCTGAGGTAATGGTGAAGCAATGCGATAAAGGAACCTGTGTCTCTGAATGACCTCATGGGACAGCTCTGCTCCGACCATCTAGCAAGGCTGGACACTTACACGAGAAATAGACTTCTGTATTGTTCGACTCAATGTATTTAACACACTAACACCAGCAAAGCAGTCAGCAATACAGGGAGCGCCCCACAGTAATGGCTCTGATTACTGACTGCACTGATCTGCATGCTGGAGTCTGTGATTCTGCTCAGTGTCGCCAGGACCCTACAGCTAATGCACATACAGCGACATGAGTGCCACCCAGCCAAATCACAGTGTGCTGCTGTGAGGTCACTCCAGACCCCAGGAGCTTGAGAACGTGCTCCCCGCACACGGCTCGCCACCTCTCTCTCGGCCAGCGAGGCGGGCTGACGTGCGTGGGCTGTGCTGTGAGTTCGTGGACAACGCCCCGAGTCACGTTACTCACATGGATGTTCGGTACTTGATGTCATCTTTTTCAGCCAGCTCTTCACAGGTGAGGCCGTTGTGCTCTTTCCAGAGTCCCTGACACTTCCTGCAGGTTTCCTGGGGACGAAGCAGAGACACACACACAGCTCCTGGTGAGCGCACCCCATGCGAGTTTCTGCCCAACAACAACAGGGACCGTGAAATAAGGCCCCTGCTGCCCGAGCTCTTGCCTGAGCTCTCTCGGAGGCTCCCCCGCCCTCTCAGCAGGCGCGCTGCTACTGACATCTCAACAGAACAGGAAGGCTCACTAGAAGAAAGCACGGGAAAATGTGCTCTCCTTAGAGCGAAAGGGTGCACGGTCTGCCCTGGCTCGGGTGGCTCAGCTGGAGCGTCATCCCGTACGCCGAAGGGCTGCAGGTTCGATCCCTGGTCAGGGCACGTACAGCAGGTTGCCAAGTGATGTTTCTCTCTCACATCGACACTCTCCCTACCCGTCTTACTCTCTCTCTAAAAGCAATGGAAAAAAAAATGTCCTCAGGTGAGGATAAAGAAAAAAAACAGAGAAAGGATTCATTGTTTCCATCACCCAATTTGTATAAGACTTTCTAAAAGGCCAGGACCCATCCGCCCACCAACAGATTTATGGGAGTTTTTTTTAAGATCTGATTTCTTTTTAGACAGAGGTGAAGGGAGGGAGAGAGAGAGGGAGAGAAACATCAATGTACAGTCGCTTCTCACGCGCCCCACTGGGGACCCGGCCTGCAGCCCAGGCGTGCGGTCTGGGTCAGCGCGGTGGGCGCCCCTCCCTCATAACCAAGAGCCCTTCTCCATGGTTTAACTTCGCTTATAAATAGGAATTTAAAAAATTACTACTTGTTATTCTAGGATTTCTTGTAGTTTATAAACTATCTCATACTGGTAATAGGAATTTAAAAAAAACTATATCACTCCAATCTAATTTAATTTAACTTCCGTAAGTGGAAATTATAGCCCTAATAACTGCAGTAAAGGAGGAGATACTGTCAGCTTTAACTGGGGACCTTGATCCAGCATGGGGGACAGTGGCCGCTCAAGGAAGTGGCGCCTAGAATCTGAAAGAGGAGGCACAGAGAGCCAGGGAGAAGAACACTCCAGGCCGAGGAGCACGGTGGGGCTGGCGGGCTGGCTCCTGAGGCTGGACTGCAGACACCGAACACAGGCCCGGTGAGGCCCACGGGGGCCTTGTGGGGTGGGATTATCAGTTTGACTTTTACTCTAAGAGCGCTAGGAAGGCGTCCAAAGGTGTCGAGCATGGGAGTAACACGATCGGCTTTGTGATTTTACAAGATCATTTTTCACGGAGAACAGATTGGCAGGAGGAAAGAGAGGAAGCGTAAGAGACAGTTAGGAAACTATAAAAGTCGTCCAGGAGAGAGATCAAGGAGGCCCAGACCTAGGGCTGCAGGCGAGGGCATGACAGAGAGCTGACTGACTTGAGAGAGACGGAGGAAGCAGAGCCGGCTGGCGGGCGGCAGGCTCTGGGAGTGGGGGAGGGAGGCGTCAAGGGTATCACCCTGGTTTCTGGCTCGTGCAGCACAAGGTAACAGCAACACAGATGGAGCTTGGGGACGTCGGGAAAAGCCTGGCTTGGGAGGAGGGAGGGCTGGCTTCAAGATCCAGAATTTGATATGGGTGCTGATGGCAGGGGAGGACCTGTGGGACACTCAGCAGAGATGTCAGACAGGCAAGGTGGGTGTGAACGTTTCGCATCTGGGAGTGGGTGGGCTAGAGAGCGCCCCGAGACTCACTAGATTATATTTTCACATCAATTCTAACAACATCTGTTGCTGTGCCCTCCACATCACTGGACACTCTCTAACGTGCGCTGATAGGGTGACTCTAACAGGGCACAGACTGGTATGTACAGCACAGAGGCTGCCATTTCTGTGGTGGGGGGGGGAGAGCGTGATACACAAAACCGACCTGAAAGGACGCCCCAGCAACTGTTAGCACTGATTGTCTTGAGTAGCTGGGATGCAGGGGTGAGACTTTTTACTGTAGGCCTTTTGAATCTTTTATCATATAAATGTACTATGTAATTAAAAGATAAAATTCAAAGCAAGAGAAAAATGAAACGGACTGCTTAGGGAGCTGAGGACTCGAACAACCCTTTGGTGGGTGTTGTAAGAAGGCTTCAAACAACAGAATGAGGTGGCGTGGGGGTAGAAATGAGCTGATTGAAGATTCTGTACTAAATACTTTTGTTTCCAAGGCAAACGATGTTCTCTAGTCCACTAATTACATCCCTGTCAGCAAACGGAGCCTAAATCAGCAGCAAGTTAATTATTACACACCAAAATTTAAAGCAGCATAAGCCCCATTTCTGAAAGACTTTTCCCTGACTAGTCCACGAAACTGAAGGATAAACAACAGCTGGAGAATGCAGACGAGCTGGCAGCTAGCCGGACCTTCACCTTGAAAATAACACTAACCTAGCCACCCGCCAGGAACAGCAGCTTGAAAACAATGCGCAGCATTTGGGTAATGCTTTGTAGCACTCCTGGAGATCCAGTTGTTAATTCATGGGCCCTTCCTCAGAACGGAAGAGCCCATTTTCCAGGTGAGGCACAGGTCCACGACAGTAAGATGGCCGGGCCAGGCTGAGTCCGTTGTGAGGGGTCCCCGGGAAGCTACCGCCCACTTCCAAAACCACAGCGGCTCTCCTGTAGGTCCAGGGGGGATGTGCAGCCACGGCACTTCTCACTGGAGGAAGGGCTCAGGGTCCCAGAGAATAAAACCAAAATGTCTGCTGAAAAGTCTAGCCAGCTAGGCACCGAAATCCACAACTGAAACAAGGCAAGCAAACTCAGGCGGAGTAAACGTAACATCTGGAGCTTCTGCTTTAAAAACGTACCTCTCTTCTGCACCCAGTATACACTTCACCACATTGTAATCCTCTCCTCTCAAGCACAGCTAGGCTCAGTCCCTAGAATCAGCAAACGCTTAAACAGTATTAGGAGAAGAAATGTTCGAGAACATTTCTAACAGGAAGAAACCCCAGTCTTCAAAGCGAGGTTAAGGAGGAAGTCCCAAGGACCATTCTGGAAGGCAGAGCACACTTCAGCAAACACCTTCAGGACACAAAGGCCAGCACATCCTGGCTTTCAAATCTAACCCGAGACGCTGCTCCCCAACACCTGTGTGCATTTCCGGATCGGGAGGAAACAGCTGCTTTCATGGACATCCCAGACACAACCCGCACGCACACAATCACACCATCGGGAGGGCCGGCAAAGACGGGGGAGGGGCTAAGTCAGAGAACCCTTTGAGGAGCAGGCATCTTCACGGGACTGACCAAAGCAAGTATCCCGAGTGGTGAGAACACCCAGGCAGCCAGTCAGGTCCTCCTCCCGTCTGGGCTGACAGTTCTTTGTGAGACACTTTTCCTGGCTACAACAGCCCTTAGAGCCGAGTATCTAAAATGTAGAACCAGGCCGTCAAACATGAATAATGAGATACATTCAGTATTTTAATCAGCACGAAAGGTTTCCATGTCATTAAATAAAATTATTTAAAATATGACTTAACATCGCCTTTAAAACGTCTTGTATTTTTCTTGTGTTGCAGTGTATGCTACAACAGTAGTACATACAGACGACTTACAAATACACACACCCTCTGGGAGCATCCCGCTCTGTGCACCTCTTCCGACACACACAGCGAGCAACCGCAACCGCAGAGCCGCGCACCTACTGCCCCGGACGGGGAGAGGCACTGCCCGGCTTGGCTGGCACGTGCTTCGGGGGGCTGAAGGGGCTGGCATTACGGGCAGGAAGGCAGTTGGGCACAACTGGAGGAGTTGGGAAAGTGATGAGGGGAAGTAACTTCTGAGTAACTTCTGAGTCTCCGACTTGGGACACCGGCTGGACTGGTGGAAACGTGAACTTGGATCAAACGATGCAGGAGGAGAAGCGGATCGAGCGAGGGTGAGAGCCTAGGTGAGAACACGGTTTAATTTTAGACTGTCATCTTCATTTGCCCTCAGTGCCTGCGGAACTTCTATCATTTGTCACGTGCTGAATGAGATGCTGGGGATAGGGCAATAAGCAACCTAGACTCAGTCTCTCCCTTCCTGGAGCTCACGGTCCTAGTGAAGAAAATGCATCGGGTGCTGCCGGTGTGAAACGGCGGAGCTGCATTAGTCCGGGATCGGCAAAGGCTTTCCGAAGGCGGCACGGAGGCGGAGCCCCGAAGGGTGAGCAGGGTTCGCGGGTGTTCGGGCAGAGGGAACAGAGGATGTGTGTCAGGCTCTGGCGAGGAGGGGGCCTGTCTCATTCCAGGAGCGCAGAGGAAGTTGGTGGGGATAGAGTCCAAGGGGCGGAGGGGCAGGGGATTGGGGTGGGGGCAGTTTAGGATGGACAGTGGTCAGTGCAGATACTGAGGCTACAGACACAGAATTGGGAAGCAGACTGAGTGGGTGAAGTTCTTACGTTTTCTCAAGATCGCTCTGGGTGCTGATGGCGCAGGGCCACTGGCTAAGCTGCAGGGCCTTGCAGCGACCCCTCACTAAACCAGGGCCAAGCAGCTGACTTCTGGGGAAACAAGCCCTGGAGTCGGGACTCTATTCTTGGCCAGACTTCCTCCACAGCCCTCCACAGACTCCTTCCGGAGCCCAGCTGTGCTGGCACTGAGGCTGGCGGGGCTGAGACTGACCTGGAGCTAGGGAAGCAGTGGCGTGCCCATATCTTCTTGTTAGGAATAAGAGCTTTTCCCATATGGCTTCGTAAAAGGACTTTACTATTATTTTAAAAAGACACTTTTTTCAATGTTGGCTCTTTAGACGAACTGCCCACTAGACCGTTACCTACAAGGTAGCGCACACCTTTAAGTACCTGGAACTCTCACATCCCACCCACTGCCCCGCACTACGGGCTCCTGGTTCCACTCCCAAACATCTTCCGGCACAGGGTGCTTCCCGGACACCTCTCATTCAATCTTTGGAGCAACTCCGCAAGGAGAGTACTGGAACATTAGCCTCATTTTTTTTATAAATGAGACAAGGAAGGCTCAGAGAGGCACGTTAACCTGTTTAAGGTCACAGAGCTATGGACTCCAGTTTGCAGGGTTCCAAAGCCACTTGCTCTCTCTCCTCTACACTCATGCTTGTCGGCACAGTGATTGTCAGCAAGAACAGGTCACTGTTTACTGGGAAACCCGAGGCACCAGAGCATGACACAAGCCCTGAGGTTACAATGGCCACCCTGTGCACAGAGACCCCAGATGCGAGGTCGGCGAGGCCGTGGAGCAGCGCGTGTCAGGGCACCGGAGGCGCAGATGCCAGCTGCAGCTGTGCAGGGCGCCTGCTTCCCTGGGCCTCCTGGGGAGCTGGGGCATCTCCCAACGACAACGACAGGAACCGTCGGATCACTGAGCAACCTTAGACTGGACCTGCAGGGAAGCAGCTGTTCCCGCCACCTTCACCAGCTGCGTGTCTGGCAGGGCACAGAAGGAAGCATGTTTTTAGATTCCCATTAGACGTGCAGACCCAGACAGGCTCAGCGTGACTGTTCCACACCAGAACCAAGTATCAGTTACTTGGCCCTCCCCTTCGCCAGCCCCTGGGCCTTTACTTGTGAATACCTGCCACTCTCGTCTCTAAAGGCAGCCAGGACTATGACACATGCAGACATGCTGATGACAATGCCTGAGATCATCACCATCACCAGACCCGCCCTGGTCTAAGTCCTGCTCCCAGTGACACTGAAAGGAGTGACAGCACTCCCACCTTTCTTCTCCCTCTCGCCCCTCTCCTAGGGGATTGTAAAAAATGTGTACACTGGATGTGCACCCTACCATTTCTCTGTACAAAAGTAGAGCCTGAAAAGGAAATCAAGCTGCCCTGGCTGGTGTAGCTCAGTGGACTGAGCATGGGTTTGCGCAGCAAAGGGTCGCTGGTTTGATTCCCAGTCAGGGCCCATGCCTGGGTTGTGGGCCAGGTCCCCCACCAGGGACACTTGAGAGGCAACCACACACTGCTGTTTCTCTCCCTCTCTTTCTCTCTCCCTTCACATAAAGAAAGAAAAAAAATCTTTAAAAAATAAAAAAGAGAAAGAAATTGTCAAGTCTTACTCCTGCTGATTAGAAAGAAGCCAAAAACTCCCTTCCTTTGGATCCACCAGCACTAGGTGACAAAAACAGGCGGCCTCAACCTTGGTTTCTGTGCTAATGCTGCCCCCTAGGGACAGAAAGTTATAAAGGCACCCGGGCCTACCAACGTTGCCCGGGAGGGGATGCTTGAGAAATACTGACTAGGAAAGCCACGGTTGCCTGCTTTTTGCTACCAGGGGTGCCAGGGCTTTTAATATAAAGTGGGAGGTCAATGCTTCCTGGAATACATACAAGTTCTATTTTACCTTCATCGGAATAACACAAAATACCAATTCCTTTATAGCAATTATTCAAATACTGACGAGACTTTCTCTCAAATGTCTGTTGATGTTGGCAACACCCAGAGCAGCGCCAGGAGGTGGACACTTGTGTGCTAAGGAGAAAACTCCGGGAAGAGAGAACGCTCGTGCTGGAGTGCAGAGGCGGACACCGTCCCAGGTTACTGGGTCGGGGCAGGGGCAGGCCTCTCTGAGAAGGTCTGTTTAAGCAAAGACTCAGGAAAGGTGAAGTGAGCCTTGTGGTGTGCAGGGGAAGAGCTCCAGGCTGAGTGAGGAGAGCTGGGAGCGAGGCGGGAGGCCAGTAGGAGCTGAATGGACGGCAGGCGCCTGGAGCCTGGGAGGTAATGATAAGGACTTTGGCAAGTACCCAGGGGAACAGAGATTAAGAGGATTCCCTCTACTAGGACTTGAGTGGCGCTAGTCCAAAGCGCCCCTCCCTGCCAGCACCCCTTTTCAGGGAGAGCTCTCAGGCCTCTGCGCTTCACTCACAGGCATGACGGGGCAGGAAGGCAGGGGCTATGACTAACCCGCACCCAAAGGGTTCGCTGGCAGCAGACACTCAACACAATACAAGTTTGGGGAAGCAAAGTTACCAACAGCTATGATTTTTAAACTATGAATTGCAACCCACTGGTGGCTTGTGAAATCATTTTAGTAAGTAATGACCCGTGGGTTTTTTGTTTTTGTTTTTTTAAACTAGAACAGAAAAGAAGACACTAGAGTGCATTTCACATGTCGGGTATTTGTTTTGTAAAACTGCTGTTTTGGTTATACATATATATCTTTATATGCATTTATGTATGTACTGGGTTTACAATAAAATACATTCTTACTATAGTTCAGAGTCAAAACAGTTCGAAAGCCGTTAATTTATGATTCATTCATTCGAAAACCTAAGGTTTCTTTAAAGGACCAGAGGGGTTCTTTCTCCTAGTGGGAGCTCCCTGGGACTGCTGTTTCCGAACTGAACAAGGGCCCCACCCCCGTTTTCTCCGGAGGGAACGAACGCTCTCACAGAGCAACGATGCATGAGAACCAGGCAGCACGGCCCTCAGGAGGGCTCAGCAGCAAAGCAACTGATAGGAAGCCACTACTCGGTAGGAAGTAGTGGCAGCCCTAATAACAGACTGTTTTAAACTGTCAAGAAGAAACACTGCCAGAACCTGGGCAGAAACAAGCCCAAGCAGACCTCGTTGCTCACACACTGCTGGCCTTCCTGGAGCCCGCGCCTGGCAGGAGCAGCCGGCAATGCCAGCTCTTGGACTCCACAGTTGCCACTCCCCGGAAGAGAGGCTCAGGTTTCAGGACACCCGACAGCTGCATCTGCCACTCGGACCGCATCTGGATCCTCGCGGTGTTCACTACGGGGGCATGGGTGGCGGGGGGAGGCAGACAGTAAGGGCCCCTCGCAGTGCAGAACTTGGAGAACATGAGGAAAATGCCACGTAGTTCTTGGGGGAGATAGACAAGTGTGGAAGAGGTGATACAAATCACACAGGAGAGCATTACAGCCAAATGCAAGTTCCAACAGATCTGGGAAACAGAGAGGTGTTACCCCAGCTAGCTGAGGTCAGGAAAAGGGGAAACCAAGAACTCCTCAGCTCCAGTCCACATACTTGGAGGGGAAAGGAGCTGCGGCGGCCGGCTCAGTATCTCTGGCTTTGTCACAGCTACGACTGGACCCCTCCCCCTGCCCTAGGCTCCCCCGCAGATGTGCTTCTGGAGACAGACAGCATGTGCTGGAAGGCTGACCTAAGTATCTGTGAGATCAGTTGTATCTATCAGCCTTAGTTGGTAACAGCGTTATCCTGGGGGAACCTACCGAGGTTTGTGGGTTCAATCCCCAGTCAGGGCACATACAAGAATCAACCAAAGAATGCATAAATAAGTGGAACAATGAATGGATGTCTCTCAAATCAATAAATTAAAAAAAAAAAACAAGACTGTCACTCGAGTATAAAACAAACCTTAGGATTCCACTATCTCGAGCACTATCAAAAATGTTTGATCACGAAGTAACCAATCAAGGTTGTACACTACCATACAGCACACTAAGGGGCTGCAAATGGGTCTCCCAGCACAGAATGTTCCAGATGTTACTTTCCTCTCCTCTTTTTCCAGCTGTCTTTCACCCATAATCCACAGCTTCAATTCTCAGTTCCATGGCCCACCACAGGGAACCTGCAGTGTCCGTCATTCCAGGAGCCCATCTATGGCTTTTCGTGAGGGCAAGAGTCCAGCCCAGGACGGTGGAGCTGAAGGCTGCCCAGTGGGAACCACATCACTCGTGCCCCCTTTCCACACCCCCTCCCCTACAAGGCCTACAGAGTTCCAGGAATACTCGGCTTCTCGGAGAGCTGCCAGAGCGGTAGCCTGCTCTGGGATGTTGCTAGTTTCTTTGTTTTTATTCTTAATTATTTCTTTACAGCAACTGCTCAAAATAACAGCAGATGGACAATAGGCTAAAGCTTCACAAGAAGCTGTCCGCCTTTGCCAGGCTCCCCAGCCCTGCTCTGCTCAGGCTCTGTGTGCCAGGACGAAGGCTGCGTCACCTGGAAACGCGCAGGGGACACAGCTGGTGACACTCTGACAGGTTTGTCTTCGGCTCGACTGTAAGTCCCACCACCGCCGTTCCTGCCTCACACTGTTCTCCCAACTGTGGGACCTGCTAAAACAGACAGGCCACTACTCGGCACAGTCTGCACTCCGGGGAGGGTTTCTGGGCCCCGCTGACTTTGGGCCGTGCGCCTCAGCAAGGAGAAGGGCGACACCAGAGAATCGCGTCTCCACAGGCATCACGGATCCTTATTTTTCTTTGATTGCTGGTTTGGCTTGAGTTGCTGGTTTGATAAAAAGCCAAATGAGGAAAAAAAGTGCCTTGGCCCTGGCTGCACAGCTCTGCTACTTAGAGCTTCATCCCAATGTGCCGAGGCTGCAGGTTCGATCCCAGATCAGGGCGCATACAAGGATCAACCAATGAACGCATAAATAAGTGGAACAAACCAATGTTTCTCTCTCTCTCTCAAATCAATAAAAAAAAAAGTGCCTTACCACAAGAAAAAAATCTTTCAAATTAGGTGACTAAAATTACTGTGCAGAAAGCACACTACTAACAGAGCAGGGCTCTGGCAGAGGCAATAGGTGTCTGCACTAGACAGCGTCCTCGTTATCTACAACGTTTGTTTTAACAGACACTGCTCCTCCCACGATACGCCAGGCACAGGGCCCAGCAAAGTACGTACCGCGTCACGTTTAATGCTCACAACCACTTACTCAGCAGGTGAGCTCTGTCGCTGGCCCAGCTTCGTACACGAGGGACGAAGCAGCCGTGTGACTTGCCCAAGGTGACAGTCCACAGACCTGTGAGCCGTCATCTGAATGGAGGCAGTGTGAGTCCAGAGCCCCAGCTCTCACACACTCATTTTAGTGTTTTCTCAGCTTTATAAGAATCTATGAATCTTTTTAAAAAAATTTTGTTTATTTTTGGAGAGACAGAAGGGAGGAAGAGAGGGAGAGAAACATCGATCAGGTGCCTCTCGCATGCTCCCAAATGGAGCCCTGAACAACAGCAACCCAGGCATGTGCCATGACCAGGGATCGAACCAGCGACCTTTTGCTTCACAGGATGGTGCTCAATCCACTGAGCCACACCAGCCAGGACTCCCCGAATCTTTGATTTAAAAAAAAATTCCACTTGACTGGGTTTTTTTTGAGATTATAACATGATATAGTTTACATAAACAGGGTCCAGCACAAATAACGTCTCCTCTTTATTACAAAATCATAAACACATAATTCTGTAACACAACAATATCACACCCAAACATATATGACATCTTAGGTGAAATGTTCAAATTGCTGTTCATCTCACGTGAGACATTCACGTACTCTACCAACCACACTCAAGCAAACCTTACTTCTGCTGGACTTTGTGTATGGATAATTAAAACAGTTTTTGCCCTGGCTGGTGTGGCTCAGTGGACTGGAGGCTGGCCTGCAAATCAAAGGGTCGCGGGTTTGACTCCCAGTCAGGCTCACGGCTCGGTTTCAGTAGGGGGCGCGCACGAGGCAACCACACGTTGATTGATGCTGCTCTCTCTTTCTCTCTGCCTCCCCTTCTCTAAAACAAATAAATAAAATCTTTAAGAAAAGTTTTCTGAAATGCATAATCTGAAGAAAGAGGAAGTCAAACACATCACATGAATGGAGAGCCTAAGGAATGGCTGGAGATACACATGACGTCCAAAAACACTTAAAAATAGATATTTATTCTAACACCCTCCATCATACTGTGGCAGGGTGGGGGAGACACATCATGTATCTGTGGCTGTTATGGACTAAAGTCCGAACCCCCGTGCCTGAACCTCAGAATGTGAATCTATTTGGAGATGGGTCCCTTAAAGAGATGATTAGTCTGAAACGAGGCTCCCAGGGAAGACCCTAATTTAGTCTCACTGGTGTCCTTGAAGAAGAGGAGACTTGGACACGAGGGTGTCCACAGTGGAAAAGCCATGTGAGGATACAGTGAGAAAGCAGCCATCTACAAGCCAAGGAGACAGGTCTCAGAAAAAAATCAATCTTGCTGACACATTGTTCTTGGACTTCCACCCTCTGGAACTGTAAAAAAATAGAAGTTGTTTAAAACTCCCAATCTGTGGAATTTTGTTACGGTGATCCTAGCAAACTAAGAGAGTGGCCTCCAGTGACCATCACATGCTGGGTGGTGGTGGACCCAGAGAGGTCCCGACCCCTTCGCGCACACACTGCTGCCCTCTGACCTTCATAAGTGCTGGAGACTCTACCTCACGACCCCTGGGAGGAGAAACGGGAAGCAGGCTGCAGAGACAGCGACGAGGTCCCAGAAAAGCAGGAGTGCTGCGAATGTGCTTTCTGCCCAGACGAACACACAGTTTCCAGAATCCACAAACACATGCTGACTGCAATGCGCAGCTGTCTCTGCATTCTCTTCCTGGTACCCAATAACAGTTATGATGTTTAGTATGCATCTATTTCAACAAGTATTTACTAAGCAAGTCAGGCACTGTTAGGAGGCAGAAATAAGACTATGATGAACAAGACCGTGTATCTGGCTTTTGGGAGATTACAGAGGACCAGGCGCTGCAAACTCAAAGTGCCCATGTGGCAGCAGGTAACGCAAGCTGTTGGAAGTAACTACCAGATGTGGTGACTGACAGCTGCTAAGCAAAGTGAGAATTCAGTCTGCCCAAGGTTTTAAATGGAAAAGGAGCCAGAAATCTGGAATTTTGCATAAAAACCTGATTTCATGTACCAGGAGTGCAGGAGGCCAAGGCTATGATCCAGAGTAAGCGAGTGAACCAGGTGAAACGGAAGGATGGCACGTTCTGAAAAAAATTCTTCCCTCTGGCTCCATTCTGGAAAAAAACAGATAAAACATTCCCCAACCCCCAAACAACTGTAATCATCACCGCCTATTATGAAAACCTGGTAGCCAGGAATCCTCGGGAAGCCTGTTCAGAGAGGCGCTGATGCGCACTCTCACTGGTAGGAGCCCAGACAGGGAGCCTTTAAGACAATGTGGACGCAAAGCAGTTCATGTATGAAAAAGCCAGCTCCTTCCCTGGCCGGGTACCAGTTGGCTAGAGTGCCGTCTGGATCAGCTCGTGCTCGCTCTCAAATCAATTAAAAAAAAAAAAAAAAAAAAGCAGCAGCAAGCTTTCTATGTAGCACAGCAGAACTCCCACAGTTGAACTGAAAGGTTAATTTTTGGTTTACACTGCTGACCAAGGAAGAAGTGGCCCTGGATCACTCTGACAAGGGGCCACTGATTAAGCGTCTGTTCCGTGCTCCCTGCGGTCCTGGGCGCTGCACATCCAGCCTCCCGCACAGACACCAGGTCAGGTCAGTCAGACAAGGATCTGAGGCTCTGGATTCAGAAGGCTGAGGGCTTACGATTAATCAACCACAGCGGGAGTTGAAGGGGACTATCCTGGGCCTGCATCTCGGTGGATGAGGGCGAGAGGCAAAACCACTCAGATCACAGAAGCACTTCTGTGCAAGTTCTTCTCATCCCAAATGAATGCCCTCCTCCCCAGTTCCACACCCTAGAAAAGTATGCGAACTTTAACATGAGACAAAGCAGACGGTGAAGGTGTGACGGCAGGCGAAGGAAGCAACGCTGCTCTGCAGGGGTCAGCGGCACGTGCAGCAGACAGAGCCGGTGAGCCCCTCCCCGCAGCCCCTGCACACGAGCGCATCTGTGTGGAGCACGCAGCGCAGTCCACTCCAGACCCGCTGCCTCGGTCCCGTCTGCCTGGTGGCACTTCTGGAACACGAGTGGCACCCTGGACACCCTGAAAGGCACAGGAGGTGAAAAGGTGTACAACTGGGAAGCGCAGCTTTGAGCCAGAAAACGCTGGTCTAAGCTAAGTCCTTACCATTTTAGGAGAATGGCGCTTCAGGCCTAACGACCGGGAAGAAACAAAGGACTCACAAACACAGTGTACTGTAGTGTGAGAACACGACACACAGAAGAGCTGCTGGCCTTCCTTAGGCCTCAGGTTCAAAGCACTTCCCCTCCAGCTGTTGTCCCATGCTACTATTTCAAGGCTGACCTTGGGCCTACGACCAGGTGTGTGTCCAGCTGGGGTGCTCCAAAGCCGGACCAGTCAATGCCAGATACAATCTCAACCAAGGCCCATATTACCAGATGGGTAGGGATTATTGTTTCTTAAAAACAAACCCAGGGAGGCGGGAGGGATAGGGGGATAAATGGTAAGGGAAAAAAAACACAATAAAAAATTTAAAAAGAAAGCCAAAACAAACTGAATCATATTAAATGACCTTGTTAAGAAATCTAACTGGTGGCCTAAGTTAAGTGAAGTACCACTACAGAAAACACACACGTGTACGTGTGCGTGGACTTCCCACCCATTTTCTGGGCCCTCTGACACAGCTTATACAGTGTGGAAACGATTTTATTTTGTGCTAGCATTATTTCTCAACTGTCGAGGTGTGAATTTTAGAAGAAATACATGTTACTTAGAGACTGCTGAACACATACTGCCAGCCACCACGTCAATCAAGGGGGTCACCCATCACTCTATTTCCCTTGCCTCTAAACGAGACAGCACAGGCCACACATCCCACACTCAGTAACGGTGAGCATGCGGTAAATTCCATCCATTGTAGGATGTGATTGCTAACTATATATCTGCATTCCTTTGTGTTCTTGAGATTCCTCCAAGGTTTCTACTACGAAGGAGAAAAAAAGGGCCCTGGCTGGTGTGGCTCAATGGATGGAGCACCGGCCTGTGAACCAAAGGGTCATGGGTTCAGTTCCCAGACTTAGATGCGTGCCTGGGTTGCTGGCTGGGTCCCTGGTGGGGGGCACGCGAGAGGCAACCATACATGGATGTTTCTCTCCCTCCCTTCTCCTCTCTAAAAATGAATAAACAAAATCTTAAAAAAAGAGAGGAAAAAAGGGGAAATCTCTGCCTATATGTATATAAAAAGGCAGTGAAATGTAAGATCCAGCCCACGATTTGAAGTCCAGTTTTTGGTAGACTGTAATAATAGCAAACACTTACAAAGGCACTATTCTAAGCTATCCGTTAATCAATCATACCTACCTTAAGATTAGAAAGAAAGTACTAAGAACCGGCCTGGAATCTAGCCACTCAGTTGCTAAACTGACACTGGGAGTTAAATGCCAAACAGCTCAATCCTGCTCTGGCATTTACTGCGCACAGTCCTGCGTATGTTGCTCAGGGTCTCCCGGCAACAGTGTGCCCTGGGGGAGGGCCACACAGGCAGAGACCGTTAGGGCTGCTGAGTCAGAGCGCAGCACAAATCAGGGCAAGGGGATGCGAAATGTGAAGGAGTTGGGCAAACAGTCTCGTGCTCCTTTCCTGGTTCCTGCAGAGGCCAGTGGGCTCCCCTTTTACACACGCTGGCGCACAGTCCCATGCCCCACCCTCAACGCAAGACCATGCGTGACCAGATTCCGCAACTGTTCTTCTGTAAATAACTGTAATTTCTACCTGATGCCTTATATCTGTCTCAGAGGTGCTGGAGTTCCCTCTTCCTTCAGAGACGAGCACTCCAGTGTGGGCTCGCTGGCAAACGGGCAGCCTTCCCAGAGAAGCCAGCCCGGAGGCTTACTGGTGAGGCTCCGGGGCCCTCTGCTGGCGCCCTCCTGTTAGCTTCTCACTAGTCCAACGAGAAAACTGCACGTTCCTGCTGTAAAATCTGGACTGCGCCCGAGTTGTGTGCTGTTAGTCAGGGGGACTGAAAAGCCAGCTACGCCACTACCAGCAATCAAACGTTTCTTGTTATCATGCCTAATGTAGACACCTATCTTTCCTGTCAGGAAATCTATTATTACCTGGGGCCAGATCTAAATTCTAATCCTGTTTTTATCTTCCCTCATTTAGCTAAGGTGTTTTAAGGGGGAAAAGCCACCCTTGGTTTCAAACAAGTGGCACGTTGTATAGCTACAGGGAAATGACTTCGGATTACCATGTCTCCCACAGCTTCTTAGCTTCTGGGAAGAAAATCGCCAGCCCTGTTCTGGTAGACATCTCACTCTAGTTTATTCCAAGGTCTTCTCAAAGCCTCAAGGGTCAGGTGTCTTCCTCCCCGCTAAGCCTACTGACAAAACACATCAAGAACTTTTCTCTGTTCCTCTCGCTTAGAAGTGTTAAAAACGAATCCTGTGCCTCAACCTGGGCCAGTGCTCTGTTTGGTATACTGGCCCAAGCTTTGCCGGTCACAACTCACCTATGACACAGACAAAGCACTGGTCAGCGTTAGTACTTAAATCAGTGTCCAATCAAACAACACACCTCAATCCTGACTTTACAAACAGGAAACAGACCCAGAATGGGAAGGGAAAAGACCAAGCTCAAAAGCAAGTTCAGAGCCCTGGCTGGGGAGCTTAGTTGGTTAGAGCACGGTCCTGATATGCCAAGGTTGCAGGTTAAATCCAGGTCAGGGCACACACCAGAATCAACCAATGAATGCATTAATGAGGGGAACAACAAATCGATGTCTCCCCCGCCAAATCAATAAATAAAAAAATTAAGAAAAAACAAGTTCAGAACTGAGATGGGACTTCTGTAGCCTTGAAGGGTGGTGGCCCCATGGATATTCTAAGGAATGATATGAAAGTGACCAAAGGCGACAAACTCTGGCCAACAACAACCTTGATGGAGCACGGACACGCTTGCGAAGGTGGCCTCCCAGGCACATCTGTGGCTCTTCTCAAGCTGTCTCTTCACCCCAGCAGCTGCCCTCCGCATGGCAGGCACAATCCGGAAATGCCTGCACTTGAAATGCCAGCACAACTGTCCACGGAGAGAAGGGCAGCTGAGACCGCAGTGGGTGCCACGCTGCCAGGACAAACTGTTTTCCACTTTCCTAAATTGCAAAGCTGTTAGATTCTGTACCTACGCGCTGGCTCACATTTGTTTTTGCTCAAATCTGAATGTAAAAACCCCTGCTTTGATTCCTTTGGAATCATAACAAATGAGCCCTTCATAGGAGCCAGTGTCCCTCTGGAAGTGTGGCCGGCCACGCAGCACGTGTTACCAGTCAGCTTTTCTTTTACTTGAAGACTTTATTTATTTTTAGAGAGAGAGGAAGGGAGGGAGAAAGAGAGGGAGTGAAACACCAGTGTGAGAGAAACATTCATCAGTTGCCTCTCTCATGCCCCGCAGGCAGGCACCTGGCCCGCAGCCCAGGCATGTGCCCTGACCAGGAATGGAACCGGTGACCCTGTGGTTGGAGGGACTACAACACCCAAACCACCGACCACACCAGTCAGGGTGCGTGTTGCTATTCAGCTTGGGGCTAAAGAACAGACAACATTTTTCCTTTTAAAATGACCTGCATGTACCGGAGAAAAGATCGCCATGTGAAATCCTTTGGAAAGAAATTTGGAACTGTTACAATATTCTTTAAAAACCTGACTGTCTTGGACCCCGGAGTCCTCCTCTAGGGACCCGTCCTCAGGACTAACTCTACGAAAGACAAGGCTTTCTGTGCAGAGCTGTGCACCACATTATTTGCAGCAGCAAAAACGGAAAACGTCCTACATTTCCAACTCAGGAGTGCGTGTCAGTCAGCCAAGGCACAACAGTCTGATGCAACGACAGCCACACATGACAGATTTACAAACTGTTTAGGAATGCAGAAGGCATTTATGTCATGCTAAGCAACAAACAAACAAACAAACGAACGAAACAAGGCACGGCGACGTCCACATGGAATGATCACAATCATACGGCAAGAACCAAATGCCAGACCACAAGCTAACCCGGCAGCATCACAGGGCATGAGGCCCAGGGGACCGGGGACGAGAGGAATCTGTGTGACGCTGCGCGAGCCCTGCCCTCCGCTTCCTCACCAATAAAAATGGGGAGAACAAGTGCCTGGCAGGACTTCTGTGAAGATGAATGAGAAAAATGTGTGTGCTCAATAAATGACAGCAGGGACAGAGACACAGCCGGAGGCACGTGGCATCGCGACCTTACCCACTTCACTAGAACTTTCCAGACGCACTGGCCTCACTTCTGGCCCTGCAATCCACAGGCGTGTGAACCCCGAGTCCCAGCAGCCTGTCTGGTAAAACGGGGAGCACGCCACTGCCGATTTCAGGCCTGTCCTGAGGGCGGGGCGTAGTCTGTCAAGGGCTTGGCCTAGCAGCACATGATCAGTGAGTCCCAGGATTCCTACTGCGGGGATTGGGGGGGGTGGCAGTTAGATCAGTGTCTTGGGATGAAATCGTAAAAATCTCCTGATAGCTGAGCCAAGTTTACAGCCTGGTTACTCTGACCATTATCAGAGACAAAAAGAGACGGAATATTCCAGCTTCATTTTGGAGGAGGACGGGGACAGCTTTGGTTTAAAGAAATACAGTAACGTACGACAGGACAAGTGCCTATGGCGAGAAGGCCGGCCGTGGCTGGCTGGAGGCCTGGGTAAAAGTGGGTGGCGAGGTGGGAAGAACCAGGTGCGGAAAAGCAACTGCACCTGCTCAGCAGCTGGCACTGATCTGTGACGGGCGAACACGAGTTTCCATGACCTGGGCTTTCTAAGCCAAGTCCCTTAAAAAACAAAAAACCATCCTGAGGTTCAAACTACCGCCAGGTTTTGCTATCTCTGACCTGCTCCAGGGAACACCAGCCACCACTCTCGCTGCACAACACTCCCTGGCATTTCTGGAGCTGTGAACTTGGTTATGTCAATAGCAGTCGGGATTACCCCCAAGCGTGTCTCCAGTTCCACTCGGGCTCAAGTGCCTGTGCCCCGGCTGCTGAGCAGCAGGGCAAGGAGGGACTCATAGAGCAACAGCTCTTCCAGTGGGCACCTCACCAAAGAAAAGAAAACCTTCCCTTTTGCAGGGTGCTCTTTTCCAGCAAGTCAGGTAACATGCCTCACTTTATTTTGAGGTAGCTAAAGGGACAAGTCAGCAAAACACCTGATTTATCTCCACACGAAGGAAAAGCGAGACCTGCTGGTGCCAAGCAGCACACACCGCATGAGGCCAGCTTCTGCTGGCCACACCTCTGCCTCCCCTCCATCCGGCCCCCTTGGACATTAGCTGGGCATGTGACTCGCACGCCTGTAAAGGAGCCTGCAGAAAGAGGGGTGAGCGGT
>PVKM010008221.1:27229-39563 GCA_004027735.1 Carollia perspicillata
GTTCACTTCCTCCTCCTTGCCCCACTTCCCTGCCCTCCCCCTGCAGAACTAGGTGGATAAATGTGGTGGATGTCAGGAGAGGCAGACTCCCACGGGCCCCTGTCTGAGGTCTGAGCTCGTCTGTGGGCCTGTGCTTTGTCCTCCATTCCACGCAGGACACCAGGGTGGGAGGACTTAGGGTGCGGGACAAGATTTTCGAGTATCTGGAGAGCAGGCCTGTGGGAACTGTTGTCGCCCTATTTTTCTGGGGGCCAAGGGGTGCACACTAACTGCTACTACCTTGACAACACGGCAAGCTACAAGATGGACTCCTGTGTTCCACAGGACAAATTCTATTGCCTTTCCTCTCTTCCTCCCCAAAGGAAAAGGACAAAGGGATGAGCGGTGAACGGGGTGGGGGGGGCGGAGTAAAAAGCCAAAGGCTGAACCTGACAGAAGTCACGGTTTAGTCCTTCACTCCCAGCCACATCCGAATGGCAAGTCACCAAGGCTGCACACAGCAACCTCAGGAGTAATTAAATCAGAGTAATCTTGGGAAAAGAGCTTTAAATATGCAAAGACCCATTAATCCTCATGTCTCGTAATTAAATATGTATGTTAAGAAGGCTCGGACAAAAGGAAAACATTTTCAAAACGTGAATTCTTTACATTCACAGCGGTACAATGCATCGTAGGTACTCATCTCGTGGAAAACCACGTGACAGACTCACCGAGGCGCCTGCTATGAAAACACGGCAGGAGCGTGGCTGCGAGCGCAGTCCACGCTGAGCTCCAGAAAACGGGCCTGGGCGAACAGCCTCCCTTCTGGGCTCCACGCCCCCACCCGGTGATAAGGCCCCCTGAGCTGGAACTCGCTGATCCTCTCACCCTCCCGGGTCCCTGCGGGCATCCTGTGAAGTCCTCTGTCCCTACTGTCCTGGGAAAGCTTTGTGTCAGCTTCTGGGGATGACCTCTCTTCAATAACCAACCATGGGAGACTGACCACCCCCGCACAGGGTGTCTCGGAGGGAAGGCCCTGACCTGCTATTTCTAAAACAGGGTGTGCGGCCGGGCGCTCTCCACCACGCTGAAGAGCCCCCGCCCCACAGAAGAACGCTGAAGAGGGAGCGGACGGGAACCGCACGTCCCCTTTTCTGAGGAGGAAGTCCGAGAGCAAGGGGATGAGCGTCTGAACGTTACCGCTCCTCTGATTGAGTGCCATCGGTTCCCCGCGCCAGTACCTCCAGGAAAGGCTGCCAACAACACAGGCTCATCGCCCACAAGGGCTCTCGTGACTTGTTTAAATTCTGGGCTCTGTGAGAACCACAGTCACCAACTATTTCTTTTCTTTCTTCTTTTTCTTTTTAAAATACTTTATTTATTGTTAGAGAGAGGGGGAGGGAGGGAAAAAGGGAGAGAAACATCGATGTGCGGTTGCCTTCTCATGCCCCCAACTGGGGACCTGGCCTGCCACCCAGGCGTGTGCCCTGACTGGGAATCAGACCCACAACCCCTTGGTTACAGGGCAATGCTCCCGCAAACTGAGCCGCGCTGGCCAGGGCTAACAGAGACATTTCTACATTGACATTCAAGGAGCCGAAACCTCATACTGCGCCCACCACACCCGGTTTCACTGGACAGTGCACCGTGTCCTGCATACAGTTCCTGGTCAGCACCTAGAGGTCTGTCTCATTTTTTTTGGGATGGGCTACGCGAAATTTTGTTGGTGACTTTTTCCAGCACTGGGCAATTCTCAATGTATGTATTTTACTGTCCTATCAATCGAAGCATTGTTTTCCATAAAATATGATAAAGCTCTTAAATGATGACAACAGCTAACATGGAGATCACTGAGCTTTTTAAAGTAACATTTAAGACTCTGAACTCAAATATTAATGGAGTGACGGAACAGAATAAAAAAAGCTCACAGAAATGAATGAAGGAAATAACCCCTTTTCCTCAAGTGGATCTGAGAACCATGGGGGTAACAAGATTCTGCTGTGGAAGAACAGGAGGACTGCGAGACGGCCAATTCCCAGTACCACCCAGCACGCGTGCGCACACTGGGAGAGCCCACGGCCTGGGGAGGGAGGGGGCCTTGGGCCAAGATGCTCGGTGCCCCCGCACAGACCGCCTGCCCTGCCCACATGGTGGCCTTCAGTGTCTTGCTGGCGTCTGAGACCAGGGAAAACTGACAGGATTTACTTCCAGTGTTGAGAGCCATGACTCACCCGACACTCTCTACTGTGGCCACATCTGTAGTGTTAAGACAGAAAAGCAAGAGAAAAGGGAAAGCAGAGCAGTCGAGACCGGGCACCTAAGAAACCCACATCCTCTGGGTTCTGCTGTCAGGTGATCAATAACGCATTGCTTTCACAGCGCCTTTTTCAAGAAACATCTAAGCTTTGTTTGCTCTCAAAATGGTCTTTCCTACTTTTCAACAATTAAAAAAATACTGTTTCAAAGTAGTTTTCCTCTTCTCCAGGACTTTTCCACAAGTAAAGTTCCAAAGCGTAAGAAATCTGGTCTCCGAGCTGTGACTCCAGGACAGTAAACATGAATGCAATAGCTCAGATATCAGAGTTCAAGGCACCGGTGTGTAAGGGGGCAGGTGACCCGCGTGTGCAGAGTCCAGCTGAGTCTCTGAAGTCCCTCTCTCCGGCCTGTCCTCTGGAAGGTGTACTCAGTGTTGCTCAGAAGCTGGGTGCGTCTTTGCTAAGGTTCCCCAAGTAACTTCAAAGGCCTGAGATTTGGCAATGGCTACGGCAGAATGCAAGCCCCTCCCTGAAGCACACACTACTTAGGCCGTGAAAGGAAGTCCTGCCTGCCCCACTCACAGAAACCATCACACCAGCTCACACTGGCGTGTCAGCCCATGTCCTGCACATACATACGCACTTGCTGGAAGTTGGGACTTGAGGAGACTTAACTGAGACTCAGCCCTGGAGGGGAGGGCAGACCCCAGCACACAGCCGGGCGCAGCCGCTGGCACTCTCCCTGCACGCTCCTCTCGGCTCACGTGACCAGTGCGGAGCGAGTGTTCTCAACGGGCTTGCTCTGCTGGAACAGGAGCTCTGGATGCTTGTGACTTCTGGCAGAAATGAATTCCCTTCTCTGACCCTGTCCACAGACTTGAACGTGGGGTGACCGATGGGAAGCAGAACTCCCCTCCTGCCAGCCGGGGCTCCGCTGGGTGGGTCTCTGGTGAAGGCCTACCTCCACACTGAACAAAAGAGCACAGACACCAAGCAATTTGCCCGACAGCAGTATTTCATTGTTATGACACTGTCTCATGACCCACTTTACTCCCCGCTCCTTACTGCTCAGTTACAAGCAGTGATTAGTAATGTCAGTGTTCTGGCGGGGCTGCTCCAGGCCCATTAATAATTCAAGAGCGGGGACAGGATGAATGCCTAAGTGTGCAACAGAGGTTTCAAGGTTAAAAGCAGGAATGGAGAGAGCTATGGAGGGGGTGTATATGTGTGAGGGAAAGAGAGAGGAGTAGTCTTAATCTACTTTCTAAAGCACTCGGCTTCCCTTAGGGGCAATGGATGTATGGTAAGACACAGCTTCTTACTGTCCTTGATCAAGCTGGGCAGCGTCCGCTCTCTGCTGGAGTGGACACACGTCCTGAGTGTGTCAGTGCTAAGTCTCCAGCACTGGAGAGTTGCCAGTGTATGAAATTGAGGTCAGAGGAAACTACACCAGTATCTTTCAAACATATTTTCAATGCTTTATTATTATTATTATTATTATTATTACTTTTGAAATGAGAGGGAGGGGAAAGGAGGGAGAAAGAAAAACATCAGCCCTGGCTGGTGTCGCTCAGTGGATTGAGCACGAGCCTGCGAACCAAAGAATCGTGGTTCGATTCCCAGTCAGGGCACATGCCTGGGTTGCAGGCTAGTTCCCAGCAGGAGATGCACGAGAGGCAACCATGCATTGATATTTCTCTCCTCCTCTCTTTCCCTTCCACTCTAAAGAAAACTAAAATAAAATCTTAAAAAAAAAAAAAGAAAAAGAAAAAGAAAAACATCAGTGTGTGAGAGAAATATCAATAGGCTGCCTTGGGATCGAACCTGCAACCCATGCATGTGTGCCCTGACTGGGAATCGAACTTGTGACCTTTTGGTCTGCAGGACAATGACCAACCAACTGAGCCGTACTAGCCAAGCTGTATTTTCAATGTTTTAAATGACCTGCTTTATAAAAGGCAATGCCTGTTTCTTCAGCACAACTGGTAACTTTACACTTAATTCCTTTACAGGGAAGTTGAGGTAAGTGATGCAGAACAGGCCCTGGGCTTGCGACCAGGCGATCCTTTAGTGGAGGAGACAGCATCTCTGCAATCCCCACACTAGTGTCCTTCCAAGGGGGGGGTTCCAAAAGCCACACTACCTGACTTTCCTGCCCAGAGCTTTGTACAATGACAGCAAATACGCCTGCAAACCATGCCCAGAAGAGGATCAGCATAGCTGTCTGAAAAATATTTGCTTGGGAGATGGGGAGGGGGCTTTGCAGCAAGGCCGACGGCCATCCGTGACTCCTGAGCTATTCCTATCCACATCGCCGTCTCAGCAGACAGGGGGTTTGCTACTAAGTCTTTCACTTGTCCTTCACATACCAAACGTGGACTGTTTTACATAGTAGGAAGTAGGAACAACTTTATCTGCCGGTTTCACAACCCAAAGCAGACACTTTTAAAATCGGTCATCGTAATGCTTGGGTGAATCAGAACCCATCCTTACTTGTTAGTCAGAAATAGTCTCTGTGGGAAAAGGAAGCAGTTGGAAGCAGTCCTGAATCACAATTACTGAAAGCTGTGTTTATCCCCGTGGGGCCCTGACTTCTGGGCCAAGGTTTTCTCCCGGGCTGCACACCACACAGCTCCAGAGTGTGTACTGTGGGCGGGGCTCCAGCCACAAGGCCAGCGAGAGGAAAGGCAGGGCCGGGAGTTCCAGCTCTCTCTACTGCCGCCAAATCCCATCCCCCCCCCTCCCACCGGAGGCGCGGCCTTCCTCTGGAGGGCGGTACAGTCAGGCCCCACAGGGATCCAGGAGAAATGGCTGCGGGCTGGGGACGATGCGAGCATATTTTAAAAATCACGTTTCTTTCTTTTCTAGTTCTCTTAAACAACGAAATAAAATCCTTTTGCTTTAAAAGCCAGATAACTGGGCTGATGAAAATGGGTGTAATTTTTGTTTCAATTAAAAAAGTAACACCCCTCCCAAGTGAGCCTCCCCCGCAGCAATTCCCTGGGGCCAATTTCTTATCTACCCTTCCACACAGATTTTATGTACAAGTCAGCACACGGCTCCTCCTCCTCCTCCCATCTGAGACCCAAATAGCAGCGCACTGGACCCACTGTTCTGCAGCTTTTTTTCACTTGATACCTTCTGGAAGCAGCTCCATGCTAGCACAACTGGATGCACGTCATTCTTTTGAATGCTGCGCTGTGTGCCAGGGGTTGGCACGCTGCCGCTCACTGCCCAAACCTGGCCTGTTGCCAGTTTTTGTAAGCATCATCTTAATGGATCCCAGCCATGTTCATTTGTTCCCCATTGTCCGCAGTTACTCGAGAGCTACACAGACAGCTGGGTAGCTGCGGCAGAGACTACAGGGTCTGAAAAGCCTAAAATACCTCCCATGCCGCACCCATTATAGAAAGTGCTTGCTGACCCTGGGTGCGTGCCCTTGTACGGATGCACCAAAATGTATTTAATCTGTTCCCTGTTGATGAGCATACATTCCTTAAAATTCCTTAAGAATAAACTCCAACTGCTGAGAGGCATTAGGAAGGATGGGAAAGACAGGAGCAGGAACTCGCTGGGAAGAGGCTCGTAGGAAGCAGCAGGCTCCGAGAGGGAACGCAGGGTGACTGAGCGCTAACCTCCCAGAGTGCCACTTCCTCTTTTTGGAGGAAGCAAGAGGGGAACTGTAGGCCTTTTGATAAGAGGAAATTCCCTTTTGCTACACCGAAGTCACTCCCTGTGTTTGTGTTTTCTAAGTCGGGCTTGGCCGTCTGAAGCATGCTGTGACCAAATTAGGAAGCAAGCGGGCTGATGTCTCCAAGCTGGTCACCACACGGCCACAACGCCCAGGCATGCGCAGACAGTGATGGATGAGGAAGGAGAGATTCGGTCCAAGAAGGAAATGCTATTTGCTTGAGAAATTGGCCTTATAAAAATTACACTGCACAATAATTAATAATTGTTTTATCAGACGAAATTTACTTGCTGCTGCTGACAAAAAACACCGTCCAAGGTTTTCACAAGGAAAGAACGTGTGGAGTGCGCAGTGGCGACAACATCTTTTGGGCATTGTTCTGTTTATTCCAGGGGCAGCCAAGGCCCTAAAAAGTACCAGGGAAAAATACACCAATGAGCTCTTTGATAGATGAGTAAGCTATTCAGTTTTATACTGAGAAAAAAAAGAATTTTGAAATGTTATGCTAAAACAGAACTGTGTATACTTTCCATCTGATGAGCGCCTACTCAACTGCTTTATTTGCTGGAAGGTAAGGTTTTAAACGAGTCTTACAGTTCCAACAAGGTCTGGGAATGCAATACTGCATCACTCCTACTGAGCTGGTTTCTACCATTGCTACTCAAGTGATATTCTCTTTCAGGAATGACTTCTGAGTTAACTTCTGATTCTGAGCCAGTGAGCTCAGAATCTATTCTGACCACCAGTACTATCTGGGTAATAAAATGTAACCTTAAAAATCCTTGCTTTCCTCCCAAAATTCCAAATCAGCAAGATTCTTGGACACGGTTTTTATTCCCTCAGGAATGTGCTTGGTTGCGTTCCAGCATCCACCATAAGATCAGATGTGCAGTTGGAATCAAGGTGAGTTTAAACAACAAATCTCAGTTCTGGGGCACAGGAAAAGCTGCAGAGAAAGAAGCCAGGCGAAAAGAGGTGGGCACTGCTGTTGGCTGAGTCTGCGGGTGCTGCCCTCTCCAGGGTGCAGCGGGTCCCTCGGAGAAGGCGGGAGCCCGGGGCAGAGACCTGCCTGGGGGTCACGGGGCTCCTGTGGAAACGCCATTCTCTGCCCCATCTGTGCTGAGTTGGGACACCAGTTCTTTGGTCAGGTTGCATGGGGCAGGAGTTTTGCAGCCACTGTCTCCAAAGTGCTCTAAGTATTGTCAAAAGAGCTAAATGTTTGCTTTCTGCTTGCTCCTGTACTGACTTTAAACATTTATTCACAATCACCTGAAGCAGCAGTCCCCAACTGCTTTGGCACCAGGGACTGGTTTCGTGGAAGATGGGGGTGGGGCTCAGGGGAGCTCTGCTCACCCCAGTTCCTAACAAGGAGACTGGGACCCAGACTGGGACCGGCACTAGTCCACAGCCAGGGGGCTGGGGACCCCTGACCGAAAGGACCCATGAATTCCACATGTATCACCATAAAGAATACAGGGGTGGGCAAAAGTAGGTTTATAGTTGTGAATACGTAAAACGGTAGTCTTGTATTATTTTTTAATTATTGTATTATTATTATTATTAACCTACTTTAGCCCACCCTTTGAGATATTTTCTGAAAACCCTGGTTGACTGACACACAAAGCCCCCAAACCCACCAACTGAAAACTGTGTTTCTTCTACGGTCCAAGTTTCTGTGACTCACCACTAACTGAGCCAAACCCTACAACTGAGGAAACAGGGCAGAAAGTGGCACCCGGACCCAAAGTCCACGTGTAGCTGGAAGACAGGAGTCTGAAGGTCTCCTGAAGGTCTGCCCGAACCCGGCGCCGAGCCTGTCTTCATCTGGGCGGTGACGGTGTCTGGGCTACTTGCCCCCCAGGACCCCTGTAAGTCCACGCCTGCCAGTCCGATGGAGAGAACCGGACGCCCACCATGTAGAACTGCCGAGCAGTTCCGTGCAGTTCCTCCCAACAGGGTACACACGACACACTCAAGTGCCACGGCGGAGTGTGTGAGCTGCCTCTGCCCCCGCCGCCCGGCCCCGCTGTCCCTGCAGCGCGCCCCTCGGCCCCCCTCGCCCTCTCTCCCCCTGCAGCGGAGGCATGGCAGCTCTGCACAAGCTCCGTTGCCCTTTTATGGTAGAAAAATGAATTGCAAGCCCAGCAGTGGAGCCGAGAGAGATGACAGAACGGAAAGTTGTCATTTGTTGTGGTTTTGGCAGCGAGAGAGTAGTGTTCTCCCCTCAGCAACCCCGGGATGGACAGTGCACGCCAGGCACACGGTGAGGGAAAGAAAACCCCACCAAACGGCTCCCAGATGCTGTCCTCTCAGCCCTGCCTGTGAAGGGATCTGTCTGTTTATGAGCAATGTCAACCCCGGCATTTGTGGAAGTGCACGTTTTACAAAGCAAGGTACGAAAAGGCTGTCTGTGTCTGCTGAGAGCACGAAGCAGAGGCGCCCAGAAAACGAGGTTCTGCGGACTGCAGCCGAGGGAACAGAATTCATGCCCCTGCACAGCGGGGCCCCAGGACTGAAGCTGGGCGGGGAGGAGAGCGCACCCTGAGAGGGGCCGTGGCTTCTGCTGTGGCCCCGCCCAGCCCCGATTGCTGTCTCCTGTCCCGCTCACAGGGATAGGAAGTGGGCCCCCACTCTAGCTAAATACATTCCTTCGGAACACACTCCACCATCAAGCCCCTACGTAACCAACAGCAGTTGATACCACGGTGCCTTAAACTGTTTGCATTTCTGTCGGGAGGCCCACAGAAAAAAAGCAGGCCTCACAGCAGCTGGGAAAACATGTTGCAAAAGGAGAATTAGGCAATTATCTGTATGCACATCAGAGATAGAGAAATTAAGCTTATCTGAGTGAGAGAAATTAAGCTTATCCAGCATGCTTTCAGCTGGAAAACAAGTCTTTTTAAATGGGAGGGGACGGAACTCAGGATGGCTGCATGATTTCTTCCGTATTTAAGGCTCCCGAGGACTAAAAACACAGGCCAGCCCTGGAGCTGGAGCGAAGCAGCAGCTACAGAAAGAGGGGCCAGGTCTCCTGCTTTTCTGCAGCAGCAACACGCTCCCTCCAACACACCAGTCACTTCCCACGGGCTGTGCTCCAGGGACAGCCACCGCAGGAAGGAGGTGCGATGTGGGGCGGCCTCCTGGACTCCTGTCTGCACTGTGCCTACTGTCCGCGCCTCTGCTCAGCAGCCCCTCATCAGCCCCCTCAGGAGACCCACGTGTCTTCAGGCCAATCCAGCCCCACCGAGGCCCCCTGGGGAAGGGGAAAGAACCGCTGCAAAGACCTGCGCCACCACGCTGATGAGCCCGCGACTGGGGGTGTTGTTAACCAAAGACTACGGGTGCCTGGGTTCCCAGGTCCAGGGCACTTGGTTACTAGTCGTAACTGAACTGGTGGGAGGTGCCAGCTCCCCTGATGTCCCGTGTCTCATCTCTCCCCAAACCCTACTCCCTCCTTCACAGCTCCACAAGGCCCACCCCCACAACAACACTCTGCCCACATCATCCCCACGTCAAACCCACCACCCTCTTCGCTCTGCGCTACAAAGCCCTCTCCCACCTGGGGTCTGTTATCCTCTGAGTCCCCCTTCCGCTGGCCCTGTCATCCTTGTCCACTGGCTGACGCTTCCCACAGCCTCGCTTGAGTCATTCCTGGGCCCGGGAGGGCTCTGTCCCTGTCCCCACCCATTGTGGGTCCTGTCAGGGCCCAGTCAGGCCAAGAACAGTCCTTTCACAAAGTGTTTCCCAGCTGTGCCTTCTGACCGCCTACAGTGGCCATAGTCACGGTCGCACTGCTTCGTCGTCCGTGTCTGAGCTGGCCTCCCCTGCCCACACCTTAGGCTAGGGCTGTGGCCGCCCCTTCTGCAGTTCTGCGGGCACGGTGCTTGTCAACTGCTGCGAGTGAATGGCCAAATTCCAGCCAAAGCAGCGGTGCCCTGCCGTCCTGGCACAAGCCTATGCGGAGGGGGCAGCTAGTGAATGTCCTTGAAGAGGGAAGTGTCAGGGAGGCCGAGGGGCAAGACCTGCACCAGCTTCTTCCACATGGTGGCCACGCAAAGGTTTTCAGGAAAAAGTGAGTCCAGAGAGAGGCAGAGGGGAAGAGCGGGAAGGGCCCGCACGGCAGGCAGAGCCAGGGCCATGGCGGTGGCGGCCAGCGGCCTGTCTGGAGAGAAGGTCCGAGCTGCGAGAGATGGGCTGAGCGCTCCGAGGGGGCACGGGCCCCGGGGGAGACAGGAAGGCCTGATGGGAAGCGAGAGGGCCTTGGAGCTAAGACGATGGGGGTAACACAAGCGGCAGCCACAGGAGGTGTTTTTAGCTGCAAAATCTGGCAGAAGAGGAGAGAGGAAGGCAAAAGGACAAGCTGTAGTTAAAGGCAGGAGAAGAAAAAATTGTAATCTCACTCTTTTTGGACTAGAAATCTGGATCAGCTTCTCAGACGCAGGCAGCTTTTGAAACTTAAATGCTTTTCATACAAACTTCTGATGGGAAATAAAACTGAAAAGTGCTTTTATGAGCCTATAGGGATCTGATCTGAGAAATTCCCTTAGCTTCTTTCTCTTTGAAAACCAAATGCCAGTGTTGGTTTGAAAACCCTCAGCCTTCTAGGAGTCACAGGCTCTGGACCGGAAGGACATGGAAAGGTGATCTGGTCCCTCCTTGGGGCCGCGGGCGGGAAGTGTGCCAGAGCAAGGAGCCTGCAGGCTCGGAGAGTGCCCTGAGCAGGACCCCAGGCTGCCGGAGCCCAGTGCACCGGTTTACTGAGGCCGAGGAGCCGTCTTGGATTCCTCGTGGGGAGCCATAGTCTGCTTTCTCAGAGAAGCTGAAGGATGCCAGGTCAGCCCACTTCTGTGGAAGAACCCGTACAAGCGGAGAAACTGCCCACGAAGCCACCCCCCCCCCAGGATGACTAGCCCTCTCGTCTTCCCACGGAGAGCTGCCCAGCGTTTTCCTGTGAGGTCACGACGGTCCCTCATACAAGTGACTGTGCCACAAAATACACCAAACGTTTGAGTAAGGATCAGTCCAGTTCCTGAGAGGGAGGTGCCTCAAAGCAGCAGAGCCACGCAGGTGACAGCACAGATATGGAATGTCAAACAGACCCAGACTTCTTTAGCTGTTTTTTAAAATTAACTTTTCATTACGAAAAATTTAAATATATACGAAAGTGGATAATATCAAAATTCCATGTACCCATCACTTCTGTTTAATAATTATCAACTCATGGCCCATCTTGGCCCATCTTGGCCCTATCTATCCTATCCTCGTTCCATATGGTTTTGAAGCAAACCCTGGATCACACACTCATCACACCAAAACCACACCCGAGAACACAAAGATAGCAGTAAATAAAGCAGCCCAGCCGGGACTCCTGATGCCACCTGCTAGCTGCGGGGCTTTGAGCAGGTCAGCCGTGGAGAGCCCCAAAACCTGCTAGGAGTTCTGGTGGCAGGTCCCCTGGCTCCCCTCCGCTTTGATTACAAAGCGAAAGCCCGCCTCCAGGAACCCTGCCAGAGTCCGCTCCGACTTCCGGCTAGACCAGCACACTAGCTTCGGGCTGTGCTCCCCAGCCCAGCCCCAGAGGACTGGGCTCTGTTCCTCAGCGCTGCTCCTCTGAGTTGCCAAGGCCATGCCGAGCCTGCCTTCTCAAGGACATTAGCGCATGGTGCGGACAGAGAGTGCGCACTGCCGTTTAGTTTCAGGAGAACCGGCAGGGCTGGCTCCATGGCCGGTTACACCCAGGACAATGGGTCTGGGTGGCTGATCCCACTCAGAATGGTACGTTGGCCACAGACAGACACACGCTTTTCCAACTGCGGTCTGGGAGAAGGCTATGTGACTTTTGGGGACTAGAACGGTGACAGAAGCCCTTCTCATTCTCTGTACACTTGTGGGGGGACACTGAGGAGTAAAAGGCTATTTACACTTCTCAGCCACCACCGCAATCGGAAAATGACCTTGAATTCAGCAGCAAACACAAGAAGTCCCCCACCGCGGCAGCACGAGCGCAGGCTTCACTGACACCCTCTGAACACCCCTCTTTGCTGTGGCTTCCCTTGCCCACACTCCTCCTCCTCCTCCTCCTCCTCCTCCTCCTGCTCCTGCTCCTCCTCCTCCACACAGGCACCCGGGACACAGGGTGTTTTTGTGCTAGTGTTATCGCCATAGCAACAATCTCTTCTACCTGGAAGGCTGGAAGCCCGGCAGTGCTCTGTGCTGAGAATGCAAACAGGTGACACAACTGCTCTGCACCCCCTCACACGTGCGCACACACACGCCTCCCTCAAGGACACCGCAATGAGAAGCACTAAAACAAATGAAGATGCTGACACCTGGTGATACACAATTAGTGTAAAGACAAAAAGGAAGCAAATGACTCTATAAAAAGATATTCTGTAGATATCAATTCTTG
>PVKM010008222.1:0-39467 GCA_004027735.1 Carollia perspicillata
CCCCCCCAACTTGGCTGAACCCTTCTAAATGTCCAGACTGTATCGCATCCATCAGGATGTTCCCCACCCTCCAGCCCCCAGCACAGTGCCTGCCAAATCCCGGGTGTTTGTTGCTGAACTGCACGGGTGGCCATACATGTTTAGAGAATTAAGGAGAGTGTATGTCAAGTATTCGTGATATGTTCATCTGACATCATTTTGCCACAGCCCTCACACCAACCTTCCTCTCTGCCCTAAAGTCATCTCCACACAGACTCTATTTGGAGGACTTATTTAATTCTGGGCACAGCTTTGAAAGAAATGTGGAGAGCCTAGAGCACATCCAGAGCCCAGCTGAGAGCCTGGTGGAGAGCAGATGCATCTGATATCTCTGTGCCCCATTTCTGAATCTCTTGGTCCTACCTGATTCCAGCCACTGCCACAGGACCAGGTGAACTTCCCGCAAATACACCTGTCAGCACTTGCCTCAGATCCAGCCCCCTGTCTTTCGCTTCCTCTTCAAGCCTCCTCTGCTGAGAAGGTGGGTTTAGGGAGGATGCTCTTGCTCAGACATTTGCAGCCTGAGAGTGAAGGGGACTCAGTGCCACACTGGGCAAACCTCTGGTCAGTAGGAGCTGGGAGACAATGGGTAAGCACTTTCCTTGGACAGACAGCCCTGAGACACATCTCATATGGCTCCTCGGGTCCCTGCCACAGGACGGAGCATCTTGATCCCCTAAGCAGTAGCCAACATGAAAATACATTTTTTGATTGACACTCTCTTTCCCTGCATGGCTCCCCATCTCTCAGTTCTGCTCCCTCGATCATACCCCCCAATAAAATATTTGCACATAAGTTTCCACTAATATCTGAATGAATGGATCAGAATGTTGAAAGTCCACCAATGCAGTCTGGTGTCTAAGGAGAAAGGACAAGATTCTTTTTTAAAGAGAAAGAACTTAAAAGAACGTAGAACTAGTCACATGGAAGAAAGTGAATTTATTCTGTGTGGCTCCAGTCAAGTAAAACTGGCCCCACTAATGATAATAGCAACGAGGAAGACTGACTCAATGAAGGATTAGAAAAATATTTAATGATTAGAGCTGGTCTCCCTGCCAGTGCCCTAGTCAGATTTATCCTGCACAGGAATCACAGAGTCTTCCTTTAATCAGCAGTCCTTTCATCAAGCTACCTCTTGTTTGACCACCTCTAATAGTTTCCAACTCACTTAAGGACCAAGTTCAAACTCTGGCATTGGAATTGTTGGGCAATACAATAAGCTGTATTGGGAAGTAAGGAGAGCTCTATCGCAAGAAATGTTTAAACTGTGGCCACTTAACCATTCGGCAGGTTCATTATAAATATGATTCTCTCCCAGTTCCCTCTTTCCAGGTGCTTTCCAGTCATATCCACTCTGGTGTTCTACTATCACCTTGTACCTAATCCACCTAAAACAGAATTCCTGTCTTCCCCAACCACCAACTTACTTATTTATTTCTGCAGTGGTACTTTCCCATTCCTCGTTGAATTTCTAACCATGGGAAGACTCTAATCGAATGCTATCTCCTCCGTAAATTCCTCCCAGTCACCCTCTTCCATTTTCTTATGCCTACATTATAACACTCAACACACACAATTATAGGTGTTGCAAACTGTGAACATTTTGAAAATAGGAACCACGTGTCACTCTTTTTAAAAAAAATCTCAGCACCTACACAGTGTCCTGAACTTAGTAAGCACTCAGAACGTATGTGGTAAATGAATTACTGAAAGAGTAAGGCAATGTGGAGGGACATGCTTCCTGAAATTACCGCAGTGTGGAACCTGAGCGTCATCGTCGCCTCTCCCCTCCGATCCCATAGTTAACCAGCAGCTGGTCTTGCTTCTTTCTTTAACCCTGCACAGGTCTCCATCTCCCCAATTCAGTCTGGGCCCTGAATCTCATTCAGTGATTTCCCAGCCACGTCCCTAACTCCAGACACTTTCAACACCTTTTAATATCCATTCTCTGTGGATAAAGACACCAGATTATCCTTTCTGAAATCCCACCAACGGCTTCCCTCCACCCACGAGATAAAATCCAAGTGTCCTGCCCAGGAATCCAGTCATCTTCTCCTCCTGTCTGTCCAGCTTTCTTTCCCAAAGGCCTTAAGTCAACCTGGAGTGCTCTAGCCCCTCTGATCCCAATCATGGTTTCTGCATTTCTTCGTTGTTGCCAAATCATATGCTGTTTTAAAACCCAATTTAAATCCCCGCAACTCTATGGAGATTTTTCTAATGACCCCAGTCCTGAGTGCTCACTCTCCAAATTTATGCTGTATTCATCGCCTACAACCATATACTCATGCCCCAAAGAGTGTTTCAAGGGACAACAGTCCTCTAAAATTGTCACTCACAAAAAAATAAAAACAAAAAATCAAAACCCCTTTGTGAAGTCAAATAAGCTTGGGAGATGTATATCTATATGTACAGGGTCCAACAGAAGTAACACCTGCTTGAGTGTGCTTGGTAGGGTAACAACGTGGCTGTAATAATTTATAGTTTTAACTTGAACATTTCTCCTAAAATGTTATATGGTGTGCTTGAGTGTGATATTAGGTTACAGAATTACAAGCTCATGATTTTGTAATAGAAAAGGGGCATTATTTGTGCCAGACCCTGTACATAGCAATAACATTAACAATCATTAAAAGTGTGTCAGCCATTAGCTTCGGGTACATTGTTGTTTCACTCAGTCTTCACAGCCACGGTAGGAGGTGCTGTTCATATCTCAGGAACTAGGATTGAAACCCAGACAGAGTCTGTGATGTGCTCTTCTTGAATATGTGTAGTCACCCAACTTTCAGGTGTATGAAATGCTATCCAAATGAAAGCGCTCGCCACTGTCAATATTATCTTTGTTTCTCAGCCAGACCGGGAGTTCTCTGAGGGTGAACGCCAGGCCAATGCCCCTTTCCATCTCCATGGCAGAGAGCACAGTAAATGCCCATCTCCCCGATAAAGTGGTTGATTCCTTTCCTTAACTTTTGTATTATTAATGGATTTTCTTAATAGATAAAAAATTATAACTTCTAAAACACTTTTGTATCTGTCAACTCATTTTATTTTCACTACAATGCTTAGATAGGTTGGTATTTTCAGTGCTTTTTGTATATAAGAAAATGGAGATATAGAGAAGTTAGGTGATCTGCCCAGGACTGGGCACAGAGGACTTGGCAAGTAGCAGGCTTCCTACCTCTCACCCTAGTGAGCGAGAAATCCTCACTCCGCCTGACACCAGAGTCCCTGTCACCATCCCCAGGAGGGGCCTGATTGTCCACCCAGAAGGAGGCCTCTTTATTTCACTCAATTGCCACTGACTGTCAACCTCAGAGATGTATAAAAATGCAACTAATCTTTTAGAAAAAATAATAAAGTTTTTCTGGTACGTCTACCTTAAGTGTATTCAGGCCACTGTTTTGTGGAAATTAAATCACTATCTCTCTGAAGTGAATTACAAGAGGAATACATGATATTATAGCAAATCAAGCTCTATTTCTTTTGTTTCACCTTTGTTGTTTTTTCCCTTTTTGCTTATCTAATCATCCGGTCTGTATTTAGTATTTGAACACTGTAATTGGAACATAAAATATAATAGATCTCTTTACATCTCCTTGTGGATATGTGTACGGAAAGTGTTTATACACAGACACAGATTTTTTCCTTCACTGGGTAGAACTTAGTGCTTCTGCCTTTGCAAAACTACATTTTTTTGTCCTCCAGGATTTGCCTAACTAATGGGCTTTGGCATTTCTACTCATACCAATCTACTTTCTCTCAAAAACCCCTTCTGGTCTGCAGAGGAGGTTGTTTTCAGTGAATTTGTCTGTATTTTCCTTTCCCGTCGTCCTTTTCTTGATCAATGTTTTAGTCTAACTACTTGATTTTCAAATTACTTCGTAATTACAAAATGCTTAGCTAATTTTAGCTTAATTCCAAAAAGCAATTTTCACTGGTGCCATCTCTGTCTTTGTCTGCCCCTCTCCTTCACACTGTTGTAGCTCCATGAGAAATTAATTATGCCGTGATCTTAACAATGCTACCTTAGCTAGCTAGCTGTTCTTCTTTGAGGAAGCATCAATTTAAAAAAAAAAAAAAGGCATTCACGTGGCTGGATAAAAGAATTAAGATCTCTTAACCTGAGAAAATGTTGAGGGGTGACTACAATGGCCATTAAGTACATAGGAGATAATGGCTAGCTGTCGGCAGCTGTGGGAAGAATAGAACAAAAGGGAATTGGTTTTAAGAGGGAACATGGAGATTCAGAAGAGAGGTAAAAGGTAAAGTACTATCTAAAGACAGAACTGGTATAATCTGTAAGTGGGACAAGTCGCGGTATCAGTGTTGTTTTGAAGATTCCCAGGAAAGCTCCTGCTTCCCCACAAATTTATCTCTCCTACTTGCCTATAGGGAGCTCTTAAACTTTTCCATTGCTCATTCTTTCCGCACTTTCTAAGACTCTCTTTTAAAATCAAATTGTCTCATGATTCATTAAGTCAAAAGCATATCAAGTGTGGCTTACAAGACCAGCAACAGAATTTGTGGGACCTAGTATGAAATGAAATTGTAGAGTTTCTTGCTCAAAAATTAAGCATTTCAAGATAGTGATGGCAGAGCATTAAAGCCGCCTGTGGGGCTCTTCTAAATGCAGAGGCCTGTGCAACTGCACAGGCCACACACCCATAAAACTGGCCCCAAGGGCCTGGTTTGGTAAGACATAGAATACAAGAAGTTTGGGCCATGTGGTCTCTAAGATCCTTTAAGAATGTGTCAAATGGCCCTGGCTGGTGTGGCTCAGTGGACTGAGCACCAGCCTGTGAACCAAAGGGCCACTGGTTCGATTCCCAGTCAGGGCACGTGCCAGGGTTGGGGGCCAAGTCACCTATAGGGAGTGCATGAGAGGCAACCACACGTTGATGTTTCTGTCCCTCTCTTTCTCCCTCCCTTCCCTTCCATCTAAAAATAAATAAAATCTTTAAAAATAAAAGAATCTGTCAAATAATGGGCATAGATCCACTGCCTAATCAGGGAGTAACCAGCTTCATGAGATTATTGTGGCGGAAAGAGGGAATCATGAGAAGAGGGGGAAAGAGTGAGGCGAGATGAGTATGAGCCCAGTTCACCCTGAGTTATGTGAGGGCATGTCTCAGATGAAGGACGATACAATGAGCACAGGGAAAACCTGCAAAGCAAGTCTTGCGTCCTGACCATCCTTTCTGCGATGCCCCTTTTCTCCAGCACCTCCAGCTGGTCCTCAGCCTCCATGGAAGAGCCCACTCTTCTCAGCCTGGACCAATTTGCACGTTTCCTCCTCCCAAGCCCATGGGTCTATGCCTCTCCAGTTTCACTCTATGTGCTGTAAAACTGATAAGGTTAATTAATACAAGCTGAGGTACTCATAGCTAATAATGTCTTAACACCTAAATGTATTCTTTCTACATGGTTCACTTAAAAAAAAGACAAAATGCAACCCTCCAGGTCCTAGGAGAACAGCTTAAAATGGAATGAGATAAGTTCCAAGTTTAATTTAACATTTTTAAAATCTTAAATATGCATGTGAATTCTACTTTCTAGTCTATAATATACTGTGTCTATTTTCAAATTTTTAAGAAACTTTAAATTGCCAAATTGCTTATATCTAGAACAAAAGAAGTTGTACACATTTTCATTTTTCTGCAGGCATGAAGGAAATATTTGATCCAATGCAATTGTGGCGAGAAGTCACACTGATATGTGGGAGCCAGTTGTTTTTTATTTTATTTTTATTTGGAATAATTAGAAGTTCAAAAACACCAGTTCATAAGGTGACAAAACTCATTTTTCAAAGACTTGCCGTGGGATTTTGCCAAGGCCGGTTTAGAGCCTCAGCTCTGGAAAGTTTGCAGTAGCCCTTGGGACCAATAAAATTAGTGCATGTTCTCCCAAAATAGAATGCCCCATTCATTTTGATGTAACCAATTCTCTGGCAGCCAAAAGTTTCTCGATAACATAACAGTAATAAATACCAACTTTTCCAATCATGTACTCTCTGAGTTGTCAAGAAAAAAAATAAAATTTGCCAACACTGAAAAGGTAGATCAAGTGTATTTTCTTATGCATTTTGTCACCAAAACATTTATGAGAACAGAAATTCAAACTTAACCCTTGCCCTATTATTTCTACATATACTAATGCAAGTTGACGCTCCCCATTTATTCTGTGGCTTCACCTTACTTCTGAAGGAAAAATGCTGATCAATCTGTTTGGGGCAACATGTGCATGTTAATTACTGGTTGCCTTTCAATAAATATCAACAAGAAAAAAAATTGCTGTCAGTCGTTGACCACTCCTCTCAGGCCCAGCACAATGCCAAAGGCCAGGCATGCCTCGTCTCAGTCACACACCAGGAGAGCAAGGACTGTCATCTCGCTGAGTCACTGTGAGGATTAGATGAGCTAAGCGCTCCAAGTTTGCTTAATACTAGCTAATTTACCTGTTACTTTCTTTAATCCTCTTAATAGTCTCATGATTAATAAGTTAATGAGATCACACTACTAAGTAACAGCTGGCATTTTACCCCAGTTCAAAAAACATAAAATGGACAACCTGTGCTCATTTTCTTGCCTTGCATGCTTCGTTCGAGACTTGGCCAGCACACCTGTCTTCCATGAACCACCTCTGCTTCATCCCCTCCATGAAAACGTCTCCACTGACCACCCCAATAAGAAGAGCCTGCTGCATCTTTTCCCTATAGGTAATACTCATCTGACATTTATTATTCATTTCTTTATTCCTATGTCAAAATAGCTTATTTTACTTTAAAATATAAAAGCATATACAAGGTTGTGGCTGACCCCTTGAAGGAAGCCAGCCTGAGTAAGTTCCACATCTGGAGGAGTTTGCAGTTAGGAAAGATTCTAGGATACATGCACGGCGATTACCAGAAGTTTAGGACACACGCACCACGGGAAAGGCACACGCAAAGTGCCTCCCTCCAGAGCTCAGAGGCGGGGGAGCTCTCAGGTTTGGGGGTCAGGGAGAGGTTCATGAAGAAGGTGCCATATGAGGTGGGCCTTGAACAACAGGTAGGTTTGGAGGGGAGGACCTTCCATCTGCAAGAACAACATGAGCAAAGGCTGGGAAACAAAAAATAATGATAGTAAATCTCACAGCATCATTATGGAATTAGGAGTAGTTCAGTTGAGCTGAAGGAATATGAATGTGTGCAGTGGAAGTTATAGAGGAAAACTTGGGTGGGGAATAGAGAATGCTAGGATAAAGATTTTTATCTTTTATTATCCCCCTGATGAGAGGGAGCCATTAGGATGCATGGGCAGGAAGGTGGCCTACTCAAATGTGGTTTGGGGGCAGGGTGTGCTTCTAATGTCCTTCAGAGCGTGGACTACAGGGAGCAGGTGAGGGAGAGCCCGAGGGACCAGCTCGCAGCTACCGTCTAAGCCCAGCAATGACAACCTAACTAAAAATGGCAGAGAAGGATGTGGACAAGGTCAAGGTAGAGGGACACTAATGAGCTAGGGTTGGCAGAATTGGGAAGTGGCTAATGAAAGAAAGGGAAAGGAAGGAGAAGCAAGTGTGAAGAATCAAAGTCCTATCTGGCTGGAAGAATGTCAGCACCACGCGTGCTTCCCCAGCAACGAGAGGCGCACTCGGAGAGGAAAGCAATGCGCTCCCATTCAAGTATAAGGAGCGCCTTAGAACTGTACTTCCGAACCTACGCGCCATGCCCTACAAGGGCCTCCATAGGCTCACGCTGGCTCAAGCCTCACCAAACTTCTGTTCCTTGACCAAGCTTGCTCCTCTCAGGGCCTTGCACTTTGCTTCCTTCCTCTGTAACATCCCCCCACCGCCAGTGTTCACCTGGCCAGTTTCTTATATACAGCACCAGATCTCAGTTCGAATGCCACTTCCTCAGAGAGGCCTTCCCTGAGCACCCAACCTAAAGCAGCCCAATGTCACCCTCCCAGCCACTCAGTCCCTTGTCCTTCCCACATGGCACTGCCTGCAGTTGGCGGGTTTCCTGATTATCTTCTGTCTCCCCTCACCAGAATGCCAGCTTCATGAGCAAAGGGCCTCATCTTGCTCACCATTGCAAACCTAAGGCCTAGAATGGTAGAATGGTGCCTGGCTCCTCACAAGCACTCAAGTAGTCACTGAATGAATCAGTCTACCTGCCCCACAGATCATCCCCATGCACTTGCTTTGTGCAGACAACATCTCATTAACCTCAGCCCACTTTCCCAATCACAATGCCCCTTCATTGTGGTAGCATGCCAATCACACTGGCAGAAACTTCTATTACTTCCACTACTGTTATTACTACTAATAAAATAGTACCTGTTACATGCTGAGTGGTTATCATGTACCAGCTAGAGTACTAATCATTTAATATACAGTATGCCATTTACCACTGTTACTACCCTCATTTCTTTTAAAGAAGAGGATCTCAATATTAATTCAACAAGCTTAGGGGGCTTGAAAGTCGTGCAGCTAATAAGTGGTAGAACTCGAGCTTGAATCTAGTTTTTTCTGACTCGAAACCACCATGACATGCTCCCTCCCCTGTCAAAAGGGTGCGTCTTCAAGCATATCATTTACAGATTTGAGAAACACTGAACTAAATGATAGAGACCCAAACTGGGGAGAGCTTGAAAACAAATAATATTTCTAAATAGTTTGGGAGGAATCTGGATTACAGACAGGAAAGTGAATGCATCCTTTCAAAGAAAAAAGGAAAGTACTTTAAAAAAAAAAAGGCTTAGCCAGTTATTCTTTGTTAACGGTGTCAAACAATCATTAATCACCTCATTTCAGAGAGACCCAGTTGTGAAAGTGGCCTCCCAAAGTAAGGACTGGAGATTGGGTTTGCAAGAAATGTAACTAGCTGAGAAAGGGAGGTTTCAGAGCACAGCAGGACTGCCCACTGCCCTCAGCCCTGCCTGCTCCTTACAGCCTCCAAAGAGCTTTCAGCAAAGTCAGGGGAACGGAGCTGTAGCTTCTAGGAAGAACGCAAGAGCAAACAGCGTGCAGAATTTTTAAGCGTATTACAGATTACTGAAGTGGTCAGTGGGTTCCCAGCATGCAATGCACACCCTAATCTCTCTAATCCTGCTAAATTTAGGGCCCCTGATAAAAATGGGTCATCTACTTTGAGACACACTGAGACACAGTTCGAGTTGGGGGAAATTCCTGTGAATCCAGCAATAATGCAATAGGAATAAGAACACGCAGGGAACCAAATGGCCTAGGTTGTAAGAAATAAACACGATCCTGCGTGGTGATTGTGACACGGCTTGTCAAGGCTGTAAATGATAAAAAGAGGATGAAAGGAAGAGATGAGCTTTTTAAAGCAATATAAAATTTAGACCTCCCTGGTTTATAGTCGAATGAATGTAAGACTGTAGGAATGCTAAGGACCTTGATTACCATGTCGTTTAAGGTATTTTGGATGACAGCATGCATCCTATTAATATTGGGGATATATTTCTTTTTTGTGATTCTTAATATTTGACCATTTTAAAAAAACCAAACCATCTGCTGAATGGTTGAATTTACCAAGGAGAAATTCTTTTAAAGACACAGTAGTGTATCAGTAGAATTTGTTGGATCTCTGCATTCACCTTAGAAATGATCCTGATATGGGCACATCTCATGTGCCATTCATTTATGTTAATAGTTCATTACTGAGTTCTTCCAGAAGTCATATTTCTGTACTGCGGGAAAACAATCTTTTTAAAAAAAAAAAAGCTAAACTAGAAACAGAAAAGTTTAGTGCTCTATTACTTTCACACCATAGAAACCATGGATGCAATTTTGTTTTAATAGCAGAATAAATGGTACAGTGATAATGTTTCACACTAATAAATTAAATTTGAGTCACCAATGTAAAATAGAAATGTTTCTAATACTTGTGGCCTAGAATACAGAATCCGAATAAGAAGTACAGTTGCTCTGGAAAATGTTTCTTTGTATTTAAAAAAGGCAGCTATCATTTTAACATTTCTCTTAACTTTGCTAAAAATAATAACCGTGACAGAATGCTTTTTCCCCTACTAACCGGGATGCCAAATGAGAAAAAAAAACTAAAGAACCACAGTGACCTCTAGTGAGATAAAGCAGAATCGTCCTTCACGCACTGTAAGGTAACTACACAGCGTTTGTGGGGGGAATCATTGTCTTTCGACAAAAGAAATCAGAAGAAAATCACAGTATTTTTAATTCAGAAAAATTCAGTCTTCATGCCTGGACTCACTTTTCTTAGTTATGAGGAGTTTCATAGTTATTTTAACTGACAGTTTATGTAGTTGTGAAAGAAATGCTATGTCTGTGATTTTGCATGCTGACTCACTTTTAACAAGGCAACCCAAGCATTTACCATGTTATTAAAAACATTCATAAACATCCTTTGTGTGATAATTTATTTAACCTTTTCTTTACCTAAGAGACTTTAAAAGAATTAAAAATACGCTAAGAGAAAGGGACATTTTGCAAAGGAATTCAAATGGTTAGCAAAGCATTGCAATGTATGGTAGGTCTCTAGGCACCTGCTGTGAGAAACTCATAGAGATGATTTGTAAACCAAATATCACTTATTCAGTGAGCCCCTACTACATTCAGGTCACTACTGTTAGATGCACACTGGGAAGGGACCAGCGAAGGAGGTGATGCTGGAGAAACATGACGGGGGGATTAAAAGACACAGGCACGCAAACAATGCAGGGCAGGGCAATGAAGTAGGAACTAAATACCTTCACGAGCTGAGGAGAGCAGAAGGGTGAAGGCAGCCAGCCCTCTAGAAAAGAACCAGGAAAGCCATCAAAGAGATGGACAGTTGAAGAGCAGAGTGAAGATAGACTCAAGACCGAGTGAACAAAGGAAGCAACATTACACAGGCAGGAGCTCCAACAGTTTTCCCAGAGGATGAAGAAAGAGTACATGATTCCAGCAGAGGAGGAAGAAGAAGCACGTCTTGTGATACGCTGGGGAGGGAAAGGAGAGGACATGTTCCGAGCTTCATCCATGGCCCAGTCACCGTGTCCAGAGGTTGGTCTGCCCACCTCACTTATTCATCACAGCTTTGCAGTTTGGGGTGTCATTGACATCTAAGGAAGCTGAGAGGCCAAAGGGGGTGATCCTTGGCCAGTAAGAAGAAAAGACAAGATTTGAACCCAATCAGTTGTCTTGTGTGGATCATATTTTCTAAAGTGAGAAAATGTTAACCCTTGCAATTATGTTTTTATTTTGTTTGTTTGTTTTGACCTGACCTGCAACCCAGGCATGTGCCCTGACCCATTGGAATCAGACCAGCTGTCTTTCATTTCCCAGGCCAGCATTCAATCCACCGAGCCAGGGCCCAATCCTGTTTAATCTATTCATTTACCTAGAAAAAGGAAACCTTTTTTTATCACAGAAAGCAATGCACTTCAATCAATATTCTGCCTCAGTCATCACAAATGTAGAAAATGTAGCTTCCGAATTAATTACAATCGCAATTAAATAACCAAAAATCTTTCAGACCCCTCAAACCGCAATTCTCTCTTACATGTGGAATTTGTGGAAGCTGAAAACTATCATTCCGAGAGGAAAGGTGCTAAGCAGACTTTGCAAAACTACAGGAGAGGGTAGCCCATTCTCTCCCTCCCGAAGCAAAGGGGCGGAAATGGTGCGGTGAGAGCGAGAACAGTAATGCTGCCTCCGGACGGGGCCAGGTCGCGCTGCACCTGCCTCCAGGCAGACACGCAGGCTCCCAACACTGCTATGCAGAATAAAACTGAAGTGTATAGCACCCCTACAATTGCCATATGCCCTTCACATATGTTATTCATTTAATGCTCATCCCAGCTACCTGGGTGAGAGCACCGAAAAGCTGTGACATGCAGCTCAGGTGCTCAGAGTCCTCACATTCAAGTTCGGTCCAACAACACGCAGTCAGTTCAAGCTAACTCGAGTCTTCAGGTGCATTTGTCAAATATTCTGGAGTGACTTTTGAGGTCACAGCAACACTCTTTTAGAATTTTCTTTTTCTCTCTCCTTCACTTCCCTCACCAGCCACAACTACTCCCAAACCTCTTACATTTCAAAACGCCTCGAAGAAATTTTTTTCGAATTAAAAATTTCTGCTCCAAAAAGAATGTTAAGAGAATAAACAGTCAAGTCATACACTGAAAGAAATGTATCCACTGGGAGAAAAATATTTTTCCAAGCATACATGTGATAAAGGGCATGTATTTAAAGTATACAAAGAACACTTAAAACCTAACAATAAGAAAACAAACCACCAAACTAATCTGAACAGATGCCTCACCAGAGAAGAAAATATGCAGAGGATAAATAAGCATTTGAAAAAATGCTCTATAAAACATAGTCTATAAATGATTTTCAAAATTACTTTCCTCTCCAGTTAGACGTGGACACGGGGACCATCCCACATGCCCACCAGCTGCTGTGGGCGCCAGAGGACGGGGAAAGATGTGTCCTCCGCACTGTTTTCTCTGGAGAATCTACCCAGGTGGTTTTTAACCTTCTGCCTTTCCTCTTGGCCATCACTTTGTTGTTCCCTTGGGATTAATTGGTGTCCTGTCCCAGCGGTTATTCTTATGCCCACGTCACAGGACCCTGTGCTCTGTGTAGCACTAGGTGGGCCATGAGGGTCCCAGAACGCAGATGTCTCCCCCTTGCCTAGCGGGGTTCTTCATGAAAAGACAAAACTTCCTGGGAGGTAGCAGAGATAGCCCCTAGGAAAGTAGTCGTGCTTGGGAGGTGATGACCTAGTGTTCTGTGTCTTCCCAGGAGTATACCTTGCAAAGAAGCTGAGAACTGACTGGTGGGATCTCCAGGCGCCCAGACAAAGGTCTGACCCGAAGAGGAAGCAGGGAAAGGTCAGCCCCCTGGGGCAATGACCCTCCCTGCTTTGACTGGTGGTTCAGAGAAATCAATTCTTCTGAGCCTGCCCCTTCCTTTGTTCCTTTGTAAAGATTTTGTTACAAAAGTGATACTCAGGGACCCATATCTCCAGGCCTTCTTGAGTCTACTTCAGAAAGCTCTTTCAGTAAAGACCTACTTTGGGAATCCCCCAATAATCCATATTAAAATACTCAGGAATTTCTGAAACAGGACATCACTTAAGCCAACTAATAAAATCTTCAAAGGAACCTGTGTAGGAGACTACAAGTAATCATAACTAACAGAGGACAGAGGACGCAAAGCCCCAAACTGATACAGATCAGCAGTCCTCCACGGTTACGTTCAAAAGTAACATCTCTCTGTTGGAAGAAGTCACTTTTTGGTTTTAAGAGTGAAACATGCAAATACCTTCCTTTTATTTTCAAGGGTTAAATTTTTCCTAAGGCTCTGAACTCCCTTACTTTCCTCGTCTGATAGAGTGTCAGTCTGCCAAATCACTCAGGAAGAAATGGCTACAATGCAGTCCATACATTTGTAGGTTACCGTTTTGTCATCTATTCAGGGAAAACTACCAATACCAGCACTGCCCCCCAGTCTTCTATCACCTAAGCAGTAAACCCCAGCATAAGCTTGGCAAAAAACTGTTGGCAACAGATGATCTCTCCCTGATAGGCGAAGAATATTGTCTAGACGCACAGAATGCCCAGGGTCAGACAGGGTGCCACATCGACAGACACGTTCCACAGAGAACATCATTTTTCGTATGTAACCTCGATTACAATAAAACTGTGGAACTGGCGTATTTTCTAAAAGACATCTTTCCTATAAGAAATATAACCCTGATTTCCTTTCAGAACCATTTCTACTGATTTACAATATTAAGGGTGGATGTATTCCCTTCGGAATTTTCAAATTGTTATGTCGAAGCTTTACTTTTTCTAATAAGGAAGAGTATTAAATTTACTTAATATTTCTTCAGGGTCTGTTTTGATATTATTGCTCATTCTATTCTCCTTGTAAACATATGGAGAACTTTACAATTCCCTTAAAATACAGTAACTCTACCAGAGAGTGTCCTGTAATGACCCCAATTTAAATTTACACTTCTCTCAGTTTTGATCTTTCATATTATTAAAGATTCACCCCTTTCGTTATGAATTTGATTTAAATTTTAGCTGAACTTTTTCTGAATTTAAAATAAAGATTGATCTAAATCAGGCTGAACAGTTTACAGCTGTGGGATTGCTGGCCCAGCTGATCCAAGAAATGGACAGATTGAGACGAGATGGTTAGTCCCAGGCTTATTGAATCTTGACTAAATTCAAGCAAGTTATTACTTCTCTTACAACATCTCAAGTAAAAGTAGATACGTGATACCCTTACAGAGCAATTGTTCTTTTCTGGGGTGGGTTCATTCAGCCTGATAATGACTGCTCCTAATGAGATCTGTGGTGGAGATCTGAACCCCAAACGTATAGGCGGGCTTTGCAACAAGAAAACCTCTCCTGATTGCCCCTATTAAGCGTCTCAAAGAGGTATCATTTTCATCGCCATGGATACCAGAAAAGATGTATGGGTGGTGGATCTGTGCAAATCCATAATCACTAATCACTTCAGGTCCTACTGAAAATGATTCATAGCATCATTTCAAGTAGAAACAAATGTACCTTTCTCTTACATTGAAATAGAAATTCTGAAAGCTAAAGCTCACGGTCACACACCGGGCTCTGCCTTACCCAACACTATGTATGATATTCATGGAGGACAGTGATGGCAATCAATATCATAACTATCTTCACTCTTGGTTCTAAATCCAACTGAAAGAAAATTATTGCAAAACATACTTTATATTCTAACATACTGGGATCTTACCTTGATTTTAGCCACAGAGATGAAAGATAAAATGAAAACACTAGGAGATCCTCTTTATAATCAAGCAAGGAAATATTTTCTCCAAAACCCATGCAATGTAAAGACAAGAGATGATTGATATGAAGGCACCACTTACTGAAAATGTGAATATCATTAAATTAATATACATTTCTGAGCCTCAGCCATGAGCCAAGCACTGAAGTTATTAAAGGAAACTCAAAACCTGTCATTTGCAAAAAGCTTACATTCAGCTGAGGAGAATGAGGCATACATAACAACCCAACTTGTGAATAGCAAAGACAGTCCAGTCTATAATATGGAAAAGATGGTACAGATAAATAGTAGGGGGGTTAAGAAACACAAATATCTTTGTGGAATGGAATATTAAAGGAAAGAGTTCCTAGAAATAGTAAAGCTTGAGGTAGACTTGATTTGATTTAGAGGTGAATAAAAGGATAGGCATTCCCTATCAGACAAAATGCTTACTTTCTTTAGGATGCTGAGGGAAGCCTCTCTGAGGAGATGGTGTTTGAGCGAGACCTAAATTATGAAGAGTTGACCTATAGACATCAAGCAGAGGGAATAGCAAGAGCATATGTCCTTAAAAGGAAAAATAATTCATGTTCATATTCTAAGACAGAAAGAAAACTGATGTGGCAGGTGCACAGTGAGAAGGTGGAAAGTGGCCTGTGCTTTGGGCAGGAATAAGAAGGAAGCAAAATGAGAAAGGATATGTGTCTATATCAAGAAATCTCCATAAGACTTTGAGTGACCTCTCCCATGACTGCCCACAGCTGCAAGGGAGTCAGTCTAAAAATTTAGTTCTTAGCTGTACACATTGCTACCCCAATCAATACCAGGGTTCTTCTCTTGGGGAAAGTGAATAGTGGTAAGGTATCCTGCTATGTGAGCCATAATATCTAAGTACAAATTGAAAGAAGACAGCTGGTTATAAGAGTTTGGAATCCGGGGGAGTAGTTAGAGATATAAAAGCTAGTCATCCGACTCTACAGGACATCTAAAGCCATGGTACTGAGTAAAACTGGTTTGGTAAAAAGTGAAGAAAGAGAAAAAGACTCTAAGAAGAGCCTGGAGACTTTTCAACATCTGAGGTCCAATACAGGAGGTAGCAAAAAAGATTGAAAAGAGTAATCAAAAAGGCAGAAGAGAAACCAGAATATGCTTAACATTGCTGAGAAGTCACTTTAGAGAGAGAAGAGCAGGGCTAGTGGATTTGGCAACATGGAGATGGTTAGTAACCATGAAAAAAGTACTTTCAGTAAAGAAATGATTGGAGTGGTTTGAAGAGGGACTAGAAGCCAAAAAAGGTGAATCGAGCATAGACAACTATTCTAAGAAGTCTTGCTATAAAGGAAACAGAGATGAAGCAATGATAGAGGATGTGTGACTTCAACAGTTTTGTTGTTGTTGTTGTTATTGTTGCTGTTTTTGCTTGCTCTTTGCTTTCTTTGTAAGTGGTAGATACTAGAATACATTTTTCTGTTGATGGAAGACCTTGAATTCTAAGCTGAGAGGTTGAAATTTCATTTTAGAAATGTTGCAAGTTTTTAAGCCAGAAAATGACATAATGAAGTCGGTGTTTTAGGAAGATTCATCTAAAAAGAGCTTCCCATAAATTGTAGAAAATTGGAAAAGTATACATAGCAATGAAAAGTGCTGGATGTCACCCAAAGGGAGCTGACTAATGCAACAGAAAATGGCCTTAAAGAGGCTCCTGAGGTAAGTCAGCTATGAGTTTTTCAATGGCTAAAGAATGGGCCCCAGAAGGGACATTCAGAATCGATGCCTCTCCAAAAGGCAAAATTTAAACTTTAAGTCTGTCTCTGAGAGACTTCCATAAAAACTCCAAACACTGTAAAATATGAGAGGATAAAATATTGAAGGCATTACTAAAATCTGCTAAATATTAAATGGATGAATGTGTTGGATCAGCACTAATTTTTATTCTTAAAATTTATAGAACTGTGGAAATGTATATGATACTTTATAGCACATAAAGCACAAAAGACAAAATTCCTGTCCTGTGAAGTTTACGGTCTCATTCAGACATAAACTAAAACAATGGATGATGTCCCCTAAAATGTTTTTCTTTTTTCAGCCAAAGCAATTGGAGAAGTTGTAAGCACCACCAACACAGCAGATCAATGTTTTACACAATCCCAGTTGACAACCCCAATAGAAAACCTTGTTAGAGACCACAGTTACTTACCAAGTTTTTTTTATCTGTGTTGCATAAACATTCCAAAACATTTAGAAATGAAAATGTGCTAAATTTCATGGCGCCTCTGTGAGACAACTCTGATAAAAATTAGGAAGCGTGGAGGCCATAGCAATCAAGCAATCCAATCAACTCACTTCTCAGATGGAGCTGACAGCCTGCAAGGTGAAGATGAAGTAATTCACCCAAGGTCACTGTACCCACTAGCAGAGCTAGAACTCGGAGGTGAGAACCCCAACGTGCCCTCTGATAACCTTCCTCCCTTCTCCCTCAGAAGCCAATCAACTAATAGAAGTTCCATTTATTTTCCCATTGATTTTCATGAAACTCATGTGACTCTTTCATGCTGTTTCCTCTGATATTCATGTGCATTGTGATGCACTTTATCAAAAGCACCAGGGAAGGAGATTGGGAACTGCTTTCTAAGGCGAAACCCTAGATTCTGACAGCCCAGAATCAGTGTCCATATTGTATATGGAGTCCATTTTGAAAGGTTTTTTTTTCTCCCTACTAATCAGGTGGTGTCTACTCTCAGCAGTCACATTTAAATCAACCTAAAAATATAGGAAAAGCCGGCAGTTTGTGAAATTTGGGGGCCTAGAACAGCAGCCTACAGAAAACAGCATACAGTATGGGGTAGATTAATTGACTGTGAAATTACAGTTTAAACAACAAAGCACTTTAAAGTGTTAGGAATGTAAAGAAGCCTGTAAACAAACTGATTTTCATTATTTGTTGAAGTAAAACAGTTTGCCTTTTCCCCCATCCTTTTTTTTTCTTCCTTTCTCTTTGTAAATGTCTTACAAGCATTTGCTATGGAATCATTTCATTTAGAAAGCTTTCCTAAACACCGCTCCCTAAAAAGGGAGATGTATCTGTAGAGGTGCTAAACAATTCTTTGCCAGCCCCTGTCTGCAGTGGTTTCTGTGAATGCTAAAAGCTAACGACACATCATACAAATCAAACATATTGTGTTAATGTTATGACGGATAAGGTGAACGGCCGTTGTCGTTGTGCAGCTTAGTAACTGCCTGTCACTTTACAACTGCAAACGACAATAGACACAGTTAATCCAGCCCACTCATGCTAAAAATGAGGACGACCAGGGCTAATAAGGGGAAGTGAATTGTCCAGGACCCCACAACCAGCTGGAGGCTGAGCTGGAGACAGAACCTTATAAAGTTTGAAGAATTCTAAAACTTCATTCACCGGGAAGTTCCCTTGTGTGATTTCTCAGGCCTGGGCATATATCCCCCAGCCATCCCTGCCTCTCAGAGCCCTTAATCTTGCCCAAGAGCAGCCGCAGGTCAATAACTAAAGGTGCACAGGACTAAAGCCAACTAGCAAGAAAGGTCAGTCGCTATTAGACCCATGTGCCCTGAAGCTAAAAGCTGAGGGCGGCAAGGCAATTATTTTGGAAGAGGGATACAATCAGAATATTTATCCTGTGGCATTTAGCCTAAGATCACAGCAACATAGACAACATAAATGCACCAAATTATATTGTTAAAATGCCTTCAATTTTCAAAATGTTTACATGTTTTCATTTTATCAGAATTCTACAGCATGCCCAGTTTGGTTCTTCTATTTCCGAACACCATATTGGTTTTCTACCAATACTTTGATAATTGTACGTAATAATTTCATAGGGTATCAGTGCAATGAGTGTGCCTAGTCCATTTGATGAGCAGTCTATTTTTTATTAGCCTTAATATAATCTGTTGCCTCTTTTGAATCATCCAGTAAAAACTATTTTTAATATACTTACCAAAATTTTCAGTAAGACATATAGAATCTATTGTATTCAGAAAAAGTGAATTGGCTACAAATATAAAGACAAGCTATAAAATATTTCCCTCCAAAATTTTAGGGTTTTACCCCCAAATTGGTAAAATATTGGTTTAAAATATTCACCCCTAAATTGGTAAAACATTGCCAATCTTATGGAGGCTAGTGACAGATACAATGATGGAGTTAGGTTCCTAATTGGCAAGAACACCTGTTGGACCACAAAGCCATCAGTGTGTTATTTCCAGCTCAAGTGGATGTACGGTAATTGAGAGGGATAGAAGCAGGCAATTATAAAGCTCTGGGGACAATATTGTGAGTGGTCAGAGAAGGAAGAGGTGGAAAGTAGAGTGTGTCTCCTGCCTGCCTACCTTCACACAATGAACAGTGCAAACACCTAACACATGAATCCACTCTGTTTGCATGAAATCCCTACTTTCTGGGTTATGGTATCTTCATTCCAGGGGCATTCTGCCTCCCATCCCTGCTATGGAGCAGTTTTTCAGGGCTGTCAACCCAATGAGACCCTCAGCTGCATCCACCCAAATCAGGGGAGGTCCCACCATGAGAAAGGGGCGTAAAGAAGAAACAGCTTCTTGCAAGTTGTTTTCCTCGCTGGAGAACTCAGTCAATGTATTCTAGAGAAAAATTTACTTTTCCCATAGCAGCAGGGTACTCCTCCTAAGTAGGTTACATAAAGTAGGGCAAGAACACCCACAATGGTAGAAATGAAGTTCCGGGGCTCAAAACGAACTCTCCAAATTTGAGAGTGGGAGAAGGGAGAAGACAAAGCCCAGCTACAGAACCAAATAGAATTGGTTCAAACCAAATAGAATAACAACAGTGGTCCTTTATTTATTTGCTCAGCAAATATTCATTGAGTGTCTGCTCTGAGCCAGGCACTGCTCTAGATGCTGGGGACATGGCTGTAAATGAACAGACCAGGAAAGTGAGTAAATACATATGTTAGAAGATATAAATACTACGAATAAAAATAAAATAAGGCAAAGGAGAGACAGCGGAACTAGGGATGACAGGCCAGTTTGTACTTTTAAATAAGGTGTCCAAGGAAAGGCTTACTGAAAGGGTGACTTTTTAAAATATATATTATATTGATTATGCTATTACAGTTGTCCCATTTTTCCCCTTTGTCCCCCTCTGCCAAGTACCCCTTTTCTCTCCAGCAATCTCCCTCTTAGTTCATGTCCATGAGTCGTGCATATAAATTCCTTGGCTTCTCCATATCCTATACTATTCTTTACATCCTCCTGTTTATTTTGTACCTACCAATTATGCTTCTTATTCCCTGTAACTTTTTCCCCATTCTCCCACTACCCCTCCCAGCTGTTAACCCTCCAAATGATCTCTATATCTATGATTCTGTTCCTGTTCTGGTTGTTTGATTAGTTTGGTTTTTGGTTTTTTGGTTTTTTGTAGACTCAGTTGTAGATAGTGTGAATTTGTTGCCCTTTAACTGTTCATAGATATGTTCTTCTTTTCTTAAATAAGTCCCTTTAACATTTCACATAATAATGGCTTGGTAATGATGAACTCCTTTAGCTTTACCTTGTCTGAGAAGCACTTTATCTGCCCTTCCATTCTAAATGATGGCTTTGCCAGATAGAGTAAACTAAGTTGTAGGTCCTTGCTTTTCATCACTTTGAATACTTCTTGCCAGCTCCTTCTTGCCTACAAAGTTTCTTTCAAGAAATTAGCTGACAGTCTTATGGGAACTCCCCTGTAGGTAACTCTCTGCTTTTCTCTTGCTGCATTTAACATTCTTTCTTTATGTTTTACCTTTGGCATTTTAATTATAATGTGCATTGGTGTGGTCCTCTTTGGGTCCAACTTGTTTGGGACTCTCTGTGCTTCCTGGACTTGTATGTCTATTTCCTTCACCAAATTAGGGAAATTTTCCTTCATTATTTTTTCAAATAATTTTTCAATTTCTTTCTCTTCCTCTCTTCCTTCTGGCACCCCTGTTATTCAGATATAGGTACATTTAAAGTTGTTCCAGAGGCTCCTAAGCCTCTCCTCATTTTTTTTCCTTTTTCCTTCCTGCTGTTCTCATTGAATGCTTTTTCCTTTCTTGTCTTCTAAATCATTTACTTGATCCTTGGCTTCATCCTCTCTACTGTTGGTTTCCTATAAATTTTTCTTTATTGTACTTAGTGTAACCTTCATTTCTTCCCTTATGTTTTTGCCATACTCAGTGAATTCTTTGGGCATCTTGATCACCAGTGTTTTAAACTCTGTATTTTATCAAATACAGAGTTTGGTTGGTTATTTCCATTTCATTTAGTTCTTTTGCTGGGGTTTTGTTCTATTCTTTCATTTGGGCCATATTTCTTTATCTCCTCAATTTGGCAGCCTCCCTGTTTGTTTCTGTGTATTAGATAGAGCTGCTTTGAGAGCTCCACGTGGGGTGGAGCCTTAATAAATCTCCAGGGCGGGGAAACCCTCAGCACCTCTTTGTGACTCCCAGGGCAGGAGGGCAGTGCTAAGAGAGGAGACAATGCTACTGCCTGGATTCTGTAGGTTTGCCCAGCACTTGCCCCATTTCCAGTCACTTTACCTACTTCCTACATGTGACAGACACCCTTCCAGCTGCTACCCTGGTGATAAATTCTAGAATGGGTGGGTTTGCATACATTCTAAGTCCATGTGGACTCTTTAAATAAACTCTCCTGAAAATCTGACAGTTTCTTCCACCACCCCATCCTCCACTGGTTTTTACAGCCCTAAGCTTTGGGAATTTCTCTCCCTGGAACTGGAACCCTGGGCTTTGTGGTCTGGCCTGGCACTGAGGTCGCTCACTCTCAAGGTATCCCTCCTGATTTTTATCCATCTCACATGAATGTGGAACCACCTGTTCTGCCACCACTGGCTGGGGCCTCTCCGTGCCACACTACATCTCCATGCTTCTCTTCCCATCTTTGTAACTCTGCCCCTCCTACCCATCAGGATGAATGTGGCTTCTTTAAATGTTTGGATGTCAGAATTCCATACAGTTTTCTGATGGTTTTGGATATTATTTGTTTCAAGAAATAGATGTAATTCTCTCTGTGGTTGCACAAGGAGATGAAACATGTCTACTTATGCCTCCATCTTGACCAGAAGTCCCTTAAAAAGGTGACATTTCAGCAAAGGCCTGCAGGAGATGAGTGAACCAGGCAACTATCCAGGACAATAGCGAGGGTAACAGCAAGTTCATAGGCCCAAAGACAGGAGCATGCCTAGCATGTTGGAGGAATTGCAAAGAAGACCATGTGTCCAAAAAGGAAAAAAGAAGGAGACACTAGTAGGTGGCGAGGAAAGAGAGAGAACATGTAGGGTCTTGTAAATCATAGTAAGGACTTTTACTCTGAGTGATATGATTTGACTTACATTTTAAAAAGATTATTCTGGTTGCTTTGTGGAGAATAGATTAATGGGGGAGAATTGTCACAGGGTAGTGCAGGTAAAGGTAGAGAGACCAATCTGGATGTTCTTATAGATGACGATGGCTCAGGCCAAGGAGGTAATAGTAGGGATGAAGAAAATGATGGGTTGTGGATATAGTTGCAGACAGAGCCAATAAGACGGACAGGTAAATTGGATTTAGGATATAAAAGGAGTCAAGACTCAAGGCTTTGAATGTGAAGAGCTGGAAGGATGAACTGAAATGCAGGACACTGAAAGAGAAGCAAGTTTGGAAAGGATGACCAGAAGTTCATCTTGAGACATGTCAAATTTGAGTTGCTTCTCAGACATTCAAATGAAGATACTGGGGATAAGGACCTGGATATGCAGATCCAGAATTGAGAAATGAAACCCTGGATAGAGATATAAATGTCAGTCAAGTCACAAACACAAAGCTTCCCCACCTGCTGATTCCATTTCCAGGGTGTCTCTTCCTGTTCAGAACTTGATTATTCTTTCAAGTTTCAAGACTTAAGAGGATCCTACACTTAATGACTTTAGTCATTTAATATTTTTCTTCAAATGAGTAACTATAAAAGAAAATATTACTCATCTGCTATTTCTAGAACCAGAGCTTTTAAGTTTTTCTCCATTAGTCACTAAAGAACCCTTTAGGCAATTTTTTTTTAATTTTATTTATTTAGTTTTAGAGAGGGGAAGGGAGGGAGAAAGAGAGGGAGAGAAATATTAATGTGTGGTTGCCTCTCACGCACCCTGTACTGGGGACCTGGCCTGCAACCCAGGCATGTGTCCTGACTGGGAATCAAACCGGCGACCCTTTGGTTTGCAGGCTGGTGCTCAATCCACTGAGCCACACCAGCCAGGGCTGGGCAGTTTTTTAAAAAAGAAGGTAAAATAAGACATTCTTTGGTAAAATTACTATACAATTTAATTTGTGACATTCTTTACAGTAATTTAGTGAGATACTCTCAACATTTCACTGCTATGCCACTAGAAACATTTGTTTTTTTTTTTTGGGGGGGGGAGTGCATTGTTATTAAAAGTTGCCCATAGACTTAGTTTCCTCAATATAAAATCTTATGTTTCTTTTTACTAGTTTCTAAAAATTAAGGATTCATTATTGTCACATTGGCATTTTAAGATCTAACAAGATTTTCCCAGTCACCTAGGCCACATGTTTGCTTCCTTTTAAGAGTTTGATAATCCAGAAATTGTTCAGTCTCTATCTTTAGTGTGTCTTTCAAAAATTCTCCTTTAATTCACCCATGATTCAATTGCAAGGAGGAGAATCTCTCCACACCAGACTAAGATATTATTAAGGAGTCAACAAACCTATATTAGAACTACTATTTTCTGTTGATTTTTACAAAATCTTAGGTTGTCTTATATTAAGTAGACAAAGCACTTTACACAGCTCAAGGAATGACTACATTGTATAAAGGCAAGAATCTTCTCCTGGACTTGGCCACAGTGATGCCTTTTGCTTGGTTTATGACAGTAACAATGGCAAATCACTATGCTTCTCAGTTCCTAAACCCTAAATACTGTCATGTGCTGTGTAACAATTGTAGTCAACAGTGGATCACATGTGCAACAGCGGTCCCGTAAGATTGGAACAGAGCTGAAAAATTCTTATCACCTAGTGACTTCGTAGGTGAGGTAACGTCATAGCACAGCAGGATTGTTTGGCAATACTGTGTAAATAAACCCACTGTGCTGTTAGTCATATCAAAGTATAGCATATATAACCATGTATGTTACATAATATTGATAATGACAGTAAACAACCACGTTACTGGTTTGTGTACTTACTATACTATATTTTTATCGTTATTTGGGAGTGTACTCTAGAATACAAAAGAAACGTTTCTTGTAAAAGAGTATGCCGTGTTATACCCAACAGAAGCCTCATACATCTCATGTTTACCACATCTCTTGATTACGTCATTTCTCTTGTGGATGGACGTAAAGGCTAATATGCTAAGTAAAATAAGTCAGACAGAGAAAGACATATACCGTATGATTTCACTTATGCATGGAACCTAAAAAACAGAAACAGACTTCGATACAGAGAACAAACTGATGATTACCAGAGGGAGAGAGGCAGCGGAATGCACAGGAAAGGTGAAGGGGATTCGGAGGTACACAGTTGCAGTTATAAAATAAATCAAAAGGATGCACATCATGGAGAAGATAGGCAATAATATCGTAACAACTTTGTAGAGGGACAGATGGCTACTAGATGTTTAATGGTGATCATATTGTAAGGTATATAAATGTTGATGACCATGTTTTATACCTGAAACTAATTTAATATGTCAACTATAATTTAAAATATATAAACTAATTTTCTAAACTTTAAGACTTCAGGAAACAAGTATTAAACTCATTCCATACTTTATAAATTTTAGATACATTAAAATTCCAGATGTAAGACTGTTAAATAGGAAATACTAGTACAATCACCTACAATAAATATAACAGTCCTACGAATGAACTAGAGTGGATCAAAAAGTATCATTTCTCCAAATAATGTGTTGTGTCAAACAAGAAGCTTCATTCAAAAACAGCATATGCTCACAATATCATTTGCCAGTATAACAAAATATAACTGCTACATTTGAAGCAGATTTCCAAATGTTCAAAATTTACCCACATGCTACAGTTTCCACTTTTGTTCAATTCCAATAATCTTAGCTTATAAATGGAGATGCCGGAAATAATATTGGAGATTTTAAAACACATATTCACATCTCACTGACCCATAGATAAGGACTTAAAACACCAGTGAGTGCTTCTGGTTGTAATCCTAAAATTCCTTGAGCAATAGAATCACAGGAATGTAACAGGGTCTCAGATTTCCCATAAATGGGTGATTCTTGAGTGAGCTATTCTAAATTTTCCTTTCTGAAACCGTACCTATGTATCAATGTTATTTTATTTGGGGGTAGCCAATCTTCAGGATGGCCTCCAATGAACCCACCCCCCAGTGCTTTCCCTCCTCACACTGTACCAGGGTTGATCTGTGTAACCAACAAAATAAAGTATAAGTGGTAGTATGTAACTTCCAAAATTATATCCTAAAAGACCCTTCGGCTTCCCTCATGGTTGCTCCATCTTGCTCTACTCCCTTAGATCACGTTCTCAGTGTGGCCAGCTGCTAAGTCATGACCTTTGTGTGAAGAGACCCACATGGGAAGGAACTAAGGCCTCCTGCCAACATCCCCCTAAGTGATCCTGGACGTAGATCCTCCAGCCCATCGGGAGATTGCAGCCTGGTCGATAGCTTGACTGCACCCTCATGAGAGACCCAGAGCCAGAACCACCCAGCTAAGCTTCTCCTGGATTCCTGACCCTTAGACACTAGGTGAGATCATATACATTTATTGTTTTATTTTGCCAGGTATTTGAGTAATTATTACATATTAACAGATAATTAAATACAGACTTGAAATATCTAATATATAAATTGGTTTACATAAAAACAGATTGGAATCTATCTGCAGTCAGTATAAAAAGGACTGATAACATTCAAAGACAGACGAGAAAATAAAAACTCTTCAGGTGTTACAGCTAGACTCCGCAATGTGGCTCACACTGACGAGATCCAGACATTGTCTCTGTGAACGTGAGTTCAAGTAACCAAAATCTGAGGCAACACTTCCAGTTAGGCTATATCCTGGCCCTGAAATTCCATCTTTCTTCCTTCTACCTGTGCCAATGGGCAGAATTTTGTTCATTCTTTGTGGCCTAGGTCAGAGCTCAATTCCTCCCAAGACCTTTTTAGACCACTTCAGCACCAACATCACTGCCTTTTCTCAACATCTATTGCATTTAGTTCTATACCACAGAGTTTGTGATAGTTAGCCATTAATGCCCCTAAATACCTTGAGAGAGCAGAAGCTTAAGAATACTCCACAACTCACCTTATCCCTACCCTTATTTCTTGGTATTCATTCACTAGCAATGGGACCCTGTCTCATACTAATTTTAGCAATTCTGAGGCATATTCTATATTAGATACAGTATATGACACTCATCATCAATTTCCAATCTCTTCCAAGGTCCCTCCTGAATTCTAGGGCTTAAGGACTGAAAACCACAATTCCCAGACTCCCTTGCAGCTGTGATTCTGGTTATAATATGGGTTTTGCCAGTTAGATGCACTTCTGTGAGATATCGAAGCTGGAAAAGAAATGGAAAACATTTCTTCAGTTGCAATGGGGAGAAATGGGCTCCAGCCAAACAGATATTGGCAGCTCACCAGCTTCAATGCTGTAAGGAAGTTAGAAAGGCAGTGATGACAGTAGTAGCAGCAGTTTCCTGACCTGAGGTCACAGTTCATGTGACCATAAATCAGAAAGTCCAGAAGTAGCCCTTGCCTCCAGACCTTTCAAATATTTTGTAAACACCCAAATCCTTGCAGTAAGTTCCTTCCAGGGTAAGATATCCCATTGGCTTCTGTTGCCTCATTGGCTCCAACTGATACGTACCAGGCAGCTTATTTTTTTAAGTCTATGCTGATAACCTGGTAACTTTTTGGTTTATTTCATTCATTCATCCTCAACTCTCAAGGACATTTGCCGAGTGAATAGATAAGTGAATCATAAAGAAAGGTCTCAAAGGAAAGATAATGATTTCATGTTTTGTTCATAAACTTGTGGGTTCTCCAGGTGGAGATAAGCAACGGACAGTGGAATCTAAGTTCAGCCCTTAAGGACAGAAGTCCAAAGCTTCCTTCAGTTCTCTGATTGGTGTTAGTAAAGTGTCAGGTAAAGGGACTTAGCACTTACTGGTTCTTGATTACCTTAATTGGGTCCGAATCAGAGCAAATGCATTTATTACTTTGAATACGTAGAAGAAATGCAAGAAGGTGATAAGGTGAATGTGAGGGTTAACACTATCTTTTTCTTAAATTCTTTGCAGCAGGTCAAGCCACAGTTTTATTACCATAAAAGCTTAAACATTTCAGTAACTAGTACTTTGAGGCTAACTTAAAGGAGCAGAATTATTTTCAGTGCCTCTGCTTGCTTCAGCAAAATTCAAGAAGGAGAAAAGGCGTAAACAGAACTGCCTGGGACAGGGCTTGTAAGAACTCGGGCCATCCAAATCATTCCCACGGAGCCCTCATAAACTCTCAAAGAGGCAGAGAAAGTTATTGCTACTTAAATATTTAATATTAATTAAGGCTAGCATATTCGTTTTCAATCATATTTATGATAGAACAGAATTATATTGTTCAATGTCATGTGTATACTTGTCACTACATTAGCGTCTCAACTGCAAGCAACATATATAGTACATTTATGCCCATTTTTAAAGCATTTTTACTATTTTAAGTGATTATAAATGTGTATAGTAGCTTTTAGCTTTATCATATTGTTAATAATGTTTATAACACTGTGCCCAGAGCTGAATATGAAGTATATACTTAACTATAACATTTTTTTCAAGGTGAAAAAAATGCCATCGCCATCAAAGTTAGGCACTGCCCCTCCCTTTATTGCACGTCTCCCAAGGGACCCAGAACAGTGCAGGGTGCGAAGGCGTTTAAGATTTTCCTGTTGCTTGACTAAATGCACCACTGTGTATAAATCAGTGAAAACATTCTATACCTGAAAAACTAGTGATTTCTTGAACTGACATGCTGTCTTCTCTTCCAACTATTTTATTCATGTCTCTCTATGTATCAGAGGCCTTTCCTAGCATGGACAGTCCCTGATGAATACAAGATAATAAAATTATGAGTCTGGTAGAAATTAGAATGGCTCTGTTACGGTGGAATAAGCGGCCAGAGGGGAAATAAAGGCAGGGCCCTCACCATTGTCATTTAACAGAGAACTTAATACAGGGACTAAAAGCAAAAGCTCACCCACTGACCCAGTGATGTTGAGCCTGGTCCAATAAGGCTGCCAGGCATCCCAAACAACAGGTGAAACTATGACAGTGAGGAGATGGGGGAGCCCTTGAAAGTCTGTGTGTATCATCTCCACTAGCTGGGAAAGGGAAACCTTGAGACTGTGTATTCATCCCAAGGCCTGGAAGGGAGCAGGGGACCGGATCCTCACTGCCCAAAGAAAACCCACGAACAACTTTGGTTAACTGCCTGCCTCCCGTCACACATGCAAAATGAACAAATAGAATCTGGAGCAAGATAAGGGTCAGGGCTAACAGACCACCACCCATACCTGCATTTGGGTAGTCACGTCTCCCAGGGAAAGCTGGCACCACCTTTACCCTCCAATCAATATGTAACTTTTTCACTCCCACCCCACCAACTATATAAGTCCTCAGAACAAAGGACTCTCTGTTGGCCTCCTGGCTTTCTTGTCACATGGGGGACCCCTGGCCACCTCTCTGCTAGCCACATGGCTTTTAGCCGCCTGGCTGGCCTATGGCCATCTGGGGGCTGGCCACCCTTGCTCTAGCCACCCTTGCTATTGCTTTCCTATTAGAACTTAGCATTAATAAACTTTGTCTGCCCACTATTAGGCTCACTGGCCCGTAATTCTTGACTGCATTGGTGAGAAGAACCGAGTTTCTGGGAGTTTCTCCCATAACAGCTTCCCCAGTTAATTGCCTCTCTGCTCTATTGCTATTATAACTGGACCTTATATAACTGCTCTCTGAGCCTGTGAGCCAGCTCACAATCAGGTCTCACTGCCTCAATGTCACCTGCTTCTATCGCCCAGTCATTCAGTCCACCATTATGCACTGAGCACCCACCACAAGCCAAGCACTAGCAAGGCAGGTGAGAACATGGCTAAGAGGACACCTAAGGCAGATTGCTTAGGTGTTCATATCCTAGCTCCATCTGTTACTAGCTGGGTGGTACTGAACATTCCTTGACCTCTCTAGGATTCATTTTCCTCATTGATATGATGAAGATTAAATTAGTATCTACCTCACGAGAGTATTTTAAGGATTAAGGGAGTTAATATACATCTTTTAGTATAGCGCTTGACACACAGAAAATGCTCAATAAATAGTACTAGCCTTGGGATACAAATTCAGCAAGTAATCTTGCCCTCAAGGAAATCACAGTCTAATAAAGAAAGCAGATAGTCAATCAGTTATTACTTACAGAATAAGTGTTGTGATGAAGGAAAGCACAGACAGGCCAATATGTTTAAGTTAGACCGAAAGTCTATGTAGGCTTCCTTACAGAAGTCAATGTTTGACCCAAGCTTTGCAAAAAAAGGACAGAGAACATATTCCTGCAACGGGCAACGCCATCACGGAGGCCTGGAGGTAGAAGGCTGCAGGTGGCGGGAGGGTGGCGAAGGTTCTTCACTGCAGCTGAAAGAAAAGCTGAGGCCAGAGGAGCTGGCACAGAACACAGGCAATGACAGACCTTGCAATGCCGTCCTAAGTGATGTGAACTTGAACAATGAAGTCAGAGGCGCCACTGAACAACTGCGATTTTGAAAAGATCTTCATAGACTTAGCACAGAAATGGATGTGTCTAGTATCTCCAAATTTCAAGATCTTCAGAAAAGAGTAGGAAATAACCATTTTCTCCACTTTTTTTAATTTGTTGTCATTGTACCCAGTAAGAGTTCATTAATTATTGACTCTATGCCCTGTAAGTCAACTTTGATACCCCTAATGAAGTTTAATCAAAATAAAAATTTTAGCCCTCGCCGGTGTAGCTCAGTGGATTGAGCACGGGCGGGCCTGTGAAGCAAAGGGTTGCTGGTTCGATTCCCAGTCAGGGCACATGCCTGGGTTGCAGGCCAGTTCCCCAGTAGGGGACACATGAGAGGCAACCACACACTGATGTTTCTCTTCCACTCCTTCTCCTTCCCATCCTCAATCTAAAATAAATAAATAAAATATTTTTTAAAAATAAAAATAAAAAATAAAAAATTTAAAGTTACACATGGACTCTGGATTCTCTTCTGTATGTTACATTAAAAGAGAACTTGAGACCACTATATTTGATCAGCTCTATTAGGAAATTAGTAATGTGACAGCCTTTATTGTTCTATGAAATTTCCATTCATTCATGAGATGAATCGACCCAAAGATATAGATAAGGATCATAACTTCATTTTTAACTTTCTATTCTTCCCAAGTGAAAACAGGTTAATTATATTTCAGAAGTAACCTTTTCCTTCCTTTAGATTGGTAATGGTGTCAAATAGTTTCATAATGGATAATAAAATTCCCATTAGTATTATGAATTATATTAGTATAAATCTTTTCCAAAGTCTTAAAATGTTCTAGCTGATATTTTAACTGTCTTAAAATTATAGTATAAAGTACTTCCTAAAAATTCTCCCAAGGTTCAATCTCAGCTTACCCAAAACTAGCAACCTTAACCACTGAGCTGCATTAGTTCCAATTCTCCTCTCTAATATAAAGCATTTAGTAATTCTGTGGTGCTCCTACCACTTCTGTTTCCGTATATTCTTAAACAAATCCTTACATTGCAAAAATAAGACTTAGTAGTCCAAGGAAGCTCCTTACAACTCAGAGCGCTTTGTGAATGCCTTCTAGGATAGTGAATGTTGGATAGAGAAGAGAATTCTCTTCAGACCAAGCAACAGTATTTAAATATTCTTTCCTGTGTGATTGTTTCTGGTCTCCCATCACAACTGCTACCCATCCCTAAAGCCATCCTTTCTCAATAAAATGCTGCCCCAACCAAACTTTGCTGCTTATAAGATCCATGCCTCCCTTTGGACAGCACAAATACTTTGATGCTGATTGGTTATTTGAATTACTCTAAATTACCATTTTGGCATCCAGATGAGTAGCCTTGAACTGTGATAACATGGCTGCAAAATATTCATTTGACAAGAAAGAACTCAATCATCCCCCAGGATATTTAATTCCCCTCAAGGTGAGTAACCAATTTATTAAAATGTTTACTAATGCTAGAAAATTAACATGCTGTAGAAGTAACCTTAATTTTTGGACCTGTAGTAGGTTGTATTTATTTTATCTTGCTGCTTAACAAATTGCCACAAACTTAGCAGCTTAAAACACACACTGATGATCTCACAGCTGCCTCATGTTAGGAGTCTGGGCTTAGCACACTGGGTGTTCTACTCGGGGTCTAACGAAGCTGTAACTAAGGTGCCAGCCAGGCTGCAGGCTCATCTAGAGGCTCAACTGGGGGAGAATCTGCTTCTAAGTTTATTTCATTATTGACAGAAGTCATTCCCTTGAATCTGTGTAACAAAGTGCCCTGGTTCTTAGTGGCTGTCAGCTGGCAGTCACCCTCAGGACCGACCCACAGGCCAGCCACATGGCCATCTTGAAAAACACTTCACACATGGATTTCACATCTTCAAGATCAGCAAGAGAAACCCTTCCACCAATATGTTAAGCAGTATTTTATATAACAAAACATAGTCACAGAGGTGACATCTCATCACTTTGCCATAGTCTGTTGGTTAGCTCAGGAAAGTCATAGATTCTACCCACACTGAAGGGCAGAGGATTCAAGGGCAGGGCTCACAGGGGCTCATGTTAAGCATGTGTCAGACACACAGGTGCTTGAGCTACTACCGTCACCCATGGAATACATCCTATCTTTTCATCCAAAAGCAGATAGAACACAAATAACCATACCATAATTTCATTCCTTATGGGGGCTTTTACTACTGGAAAGTTATTAACTCAACCCCTGAAATAATATTATTTAAAAAGGAAATAATTAATATAATTAGTACACATCCTCCTGTGTTTTGAAATATGCTTTGAGGTTCTGAGACACATTGCTGAGGCTTAAAAATAATTGTAAAGGCCTGGTTTTGGCATTTTTCTGAAAAGCAAACAGGATTTTCAGGGTAGAAGAGCACCTCCTGGGCCTCCTAATCTCTTACTTAAGCTGGTGTGGCAGCAGCGAGCTCAGGAACCCACCAGGCTTCTATTGTGTCTGCAGTTCCGCCTCATTAGCTAGTTTGCGTTTTCTGCAAAAATCTCCCCAAGGATGCTCTCAAAGAAGTTTAAGACTGGGTGTAGAGGCAAAGCAGCCCTTTATCAAGAAATTTCTGACAAGATTCTCTTGGTTAAATTCAACTATGGGCCACAGTAAAAAAAAAAAAGAAAGAAAGAAAAGATAGTTTGTTCTTCACAATGTAACTTTCCAGCATAATAAACATACACTTCCAAGGAATATTTGGGAAGTTGACAATGATATGTTAGACCATTTCTACTGTAGGATGTACCAGGACTAGAATCCTTAAGAATTTCTCATATCAAAACTGAAAACCATGCCCTGGCAGGTGTAGCTCAGTGGACTGAGTGTGGACCTGTGAAGCAAAGGGTCACTGGTTCAATTCCCAGTCAGGGCACATGCCTGGGTAGTGGTCTGGGTCCCCAATAGGGGGACACATGAGAGGCAACCACACATTGATGTTTCTCTCCATCTCTTTCTCCCTCCTTTCCCTTCTCTCGAAAACTAAATACATAAAATCTTTTTAAAAAAGAATACCATTATTGAGTAAAGTGTTGATTCTCACGGTTTTGGGCTTTCCAAATGCAATTCAGGGCAAGAAGGGATCACCAGAGGTCTTATAGTGCAGCTTTAACATAAGTTCAGAAAAAATAATGCTTAAGAATATATTCGCCAGAGTGCAGAAAAGGCAGTGACTTGGTATTCTCTCACTCTCGTCCCCTGTTCCTAACGTTACTACTGGTTAGATGACCTAGTTAAAGGAATGCTCAGAACTGTCTGGGAAATCCACACAAAATAGGAATGTGAGCCATTGTCGCATGATTAAGTAAAACCAGAGCAGACCCCCAAAACTTTTTTCTATAAAAACCAAATTGAAACATCTTTTGCATTAATAATATAGATATAATGAAATATTGGGAAGAGAAATAATTACTATTTATGTTTAGAGAATGGTCTCAAATATTTTTTTTTACTCCACATGTGTAAGTCAATGTGACAAGAAAAAGGAGTCAATATTCTGAAAGTTGAACCCGTATTGATCGTCCTTCCTCGGTTCCCTCACTCAGTATCAACAGGCCTGCCAGGTTCTCTGCTGGGCACATTAGTAACTACAATGATGAGTCGTATAAGATCCTAGCCATACATATTTATGTAATGTGACTTTTGAAATATACACTCAATTCTAATGTAGACTAAATGAAACAAAAATTTCATCAATAATGTAATTCCAATAAAATATGTTTGTGTTAACACATGCACCATTGGTATTCGAAAGAAACACTGAACAAGAGTTAAATACATATTTCATTCTTTGCAGTGATTTCTTAAATCTCATCTGTTTTTTCAGGATGTGAATATTATTAAACATCAATTGTATGAACAATTCTTAGCGCAGAATAAATGCTACTATAAAAAAATTTTTCTGAAAGGCCAAATTTGTCATACAAACTCTACCAAAGTATTTAGTGCTTATTCATTTTTATCCTCTACTTTGAGCTATTTTTATAACTAATAATGGTACTTTCAAATGATACATAACAGTCAGCATAGATTTAAACATAGAGAACAAAGTCAGAATCTTACATTCAGCTGTCAAATAATGTGGAGGTGGGCTGGTTCCCTAACCTCACACCCCTGTGTGTGCTGGGCTGTGGGATGGTGGGGTGAGGGCAGGGCAGGAGTGGGGCTGTGAGGAGGCCCCAGCTCAGAGCACAGCAGAGCAGAGGCCAATCCCTGTGTGCACCTCGGGAACCTTGCTTCACTTCTCTTGAACTCATTTCTCTCTCATCTGTAAAATGGGTGTAAATTTTACTGCAGAGATAAATGCTAAATGGGGCAATGTATTTGAAGTACTTTGCATGGAGAGGGCACTCTAAAATGGTTGCTATTCTTCACCTATAAATTGGGAGTGATAAAATACCCACCTCACAGATTGTGTGGAATTGTGTTGGTAAATGCATGAGGAAATGCACAGGCACAGTCCCAGGTGCTCAATAGACACTTATTACAAATGAATGAGTGTGTGTGTGTGCACACGTATTTGCCAAAGTATGTTTATTTGATTTTACTTTCTGTAAGTATGTTTATTTTATTTTACCTGCTGAACCATCGCACAGACTGGAAAAGAACTAAACTGCTCCTTTGGGAAATGCCCGAAATAGAAAGGCTGGTGTTGCGACAGGTCCCCCAGGTCTATATGGCTGCTCTAATCTGACACGACCCTGTTTAATTAAATGATGTCCTAGGAAGCTCTGGAGTTGCGGCCATCTAGCTGTTACTCTGTTTTCTTTTTCCACCATTTGCAAGCATCCGTCTTGGGACTTCATCAGCACACCGTGGCTCTTGCTCCCTACTTGTGGGGTTCAGGTTGCATAATGTAGTTTGAGATTTACTACAACTTCTTTGAGACTGGCTTAAGGTACTTTCAAACTATTACCAGGTCGGCTCTTCCTTCTAAAAGCCTCATCCTGAGAAGGTAGTACTCCCTATCATCAGCAAGTGTCCTTTCTTGGAACACAAGATAAAGTGATGGTTGACTGGCTTGGTACTGATGAAACAGTCTGTAAGTAATGCTGACTTCTGAAATATAGACCTGAAATTTGAACATAATGATTGTAAAAGACTTGAATACCTAGTATTTTATGTGCTGATATGTAATAAAACAAACCCTGATCGATTGAACTTGCACTCTGTTTTCCTTTGCTTTGGTCTACCAGCAGATATCGAAGCCATCATCGTGACTTTACCCACCATGCAATATTTGGTCTGTGGAGAGGAGAACTTTCTGACTCTATGTTGTCGTTATCTTATTTGAAGCATTGCCCCTCTAATTTCTGATCTGAAAATAATCTCCCACCTTCTGTGCCTTTGCATCAGAGAGCATTTAGATTCAGCTACATGTTTCATAGGCTAAAAATAGCAATGTCTTCAGTACGGCAGAAGTTCGTGTTTTTCTAGGCATGGATGGTGGCGGGCTGGCAGGGCTGCTCAGTTTTGCGGAGTCATCAAAAGACCCAGACACCTTCCTTCCTGTTACTTCACCAGCCCTAGGCTTCTGCCTTCATTCACACGGTGGCTCAACTCCAATCCACATTCTGAGCAGCAGGATAAAGGTTGGGAAGAAGGAGCACACTTCTTTTAAGAATTTCCAAAACCACACGTCACATGGCCAGGAGTCAGAGACACAGCTAAAAACGAGTGGTTCTATGATAGCAGAAAAAAGAAAGTGAATATTGAATCACAATTATTGGTGCCTGCCACACACTTTTTTTTACAAATGTAGTCATCATGAAACAACTCTGCAAAGAATTTTCTCTCAGTAAAGACTTCTGGAGTTGGGAGGGGGAAAAAAGTCAAACATAAGAGAAATGTAAAGAATTACCATTGTAGATAGAGGCAGGCTGATAAAGTAAAAAGGCAAAAAAAAAGCTCATCCTAAAAATTTGAAGTTTACAAATATCCCTGTTTAATCTCTCTGTTGCTAACACTGAGTTTTCTAAAATCTGTCTACTCTTAAATTCAACAGGCAGGGCGGAAAACAAGACCCCTGCATTTCTAGCCTGAAGGCAGCTGACATAACGAAAAGTGCACTAAGAGGGCTCCTGAGGCCTGGGCTCTGGCAATGAACCTTCTCAGCCAGGCGGCCCTTGGCAAGTCAAGCACTCACGCTGTAATTCCTAACACTTCGGAGTAGTCCCGCCTTATCCAGAGGGGGTGTGTTCTAAGGCTCCCAGTGGATGGCTGAGACCACAGACAGTACTGAACCCTACAGAGCCTGTTTTCTTCTATACATTCTTACCTATAATAAAGTTAAATTTATAAGAGGTACAAAAGAGATTAAAAATAATAACTAATAATAAAATAGAACAATTATAACCATATACTGTCCCAAAAGTTACATAAATGTGATCTCTTTCTCAAACTATCATTGAGATATGTGCTGTGCTCACCTTTCTGCTTGTGCAGATATGAGAAAATAAAATGCTTAGGTGAGGAGATGAAGTGAGGTGAATGTGACACTAGGAAGGAAAATGAGGGTTACTTGAGCACAAGCACTGTGACACCGAGACAACTGTTAAGTGACCAGCAGGCAGGGAGCACACACAACATGCACACGCCGGACGAAGGGGAGAGTCGTGTCCTGGGAGAGATGGAGGGGGTCTCGCAAGATTTCATCACACTACTCAGACAGGCTAGTGATTTTAAACTTATGAATTGTTTATTTCCAGAGTCTCCCATTTACTACGTACAGACTTCATTGGACCACGGGTGACTAAAACTATGGGAAGTTAAACCACAGATAAGGAGGGACTACTGTAATTGGCTGTAACAGAGGAGCAAGTGAATGTCGGCATGCTGAAGGCACTTTTTTTTCATGGATTAATGTAATATGGTGTCTAATGGGAGTATTGATTTAAATACTGCAGGGAACCTGTGCAGAAAGGGATGTGTATATTTTCTTAAAAGCAAATTCAATTAAAACTGTCAACCTGATTCTGAAATAGTTAACACAACACTAATCTGGGTACCAAAAATATTTGCACCCCAAATTGTGGTCTTCTTTAGCAAGTAGGTATCTTGCAAAACCACAGGTTTGGTTGAATGTTTACAATCAGGTATTTATTCTTTCTCCTTTTTACAATGGTTGAGGCCAAGAGTTCTTAAAAGTGCTTTTAAAAGCTAGGCTCCTTTCATTTATCTCACCTTCTTGTGTTAAATCTGAAAATTATTAAGGATGTTGAATCTATTTCTGAAAGTTTGTACTACAAAAGTGTGCATTAAAACAAAGTAACAAGCCCTGGCTGGTATAGCTCAGTGGATTGAGCGGGGACTTGGGAACCAAAGGGTCCCAGTTCGATTCCCAGTCAGGGCACATGCCTAGGTTGCAGACCAGTTCCCAGCAGGGGACACAAAAGAAGCAACCATACATTGATATTTCTCTCCCTCCCTCTCTCCTTCCCTTCACCTCTAAAGATATACTTTAGAAAAAATAAATAAAACGAAGTAACAAAATAGGCAGTAACCATTCACTAAACAAATATTTATGAAGCTATGGCCATGGGCCAAGTTAATGGAAACTATAAATTAATGGCTTAAAATACAGAGGCCTGTAGAGGCCTATAAGGCACTACCCCTGTTCTCAGAGAGCTGACAACCCCGTGGCTGAGACCATCACACATACACAGAACCACAAGTGGAAGCAGGGCTGCCTTGATGGGGAAATGTGGTGAGAGGGGGCCACCTCCTGGCCTGGAGTGACATCTTGGCCGGGGAAGGAGCAAAGTCAGGGAAACAATACGACGCGGTGGTTGAGGAAGTGCTTAGTCTCTGGACCCAGAGAGGCTGCAGTTGGAATCAGAGCTTGGTTGCATAGTAGCTGAGTGACAGAAATTAACAATATTATTAGGATTATTAATAACATGCTCAATAGTTGTCTTTCTTGCAGTATTTCTAAAGCACTATCAGCTTTTCAAGACACAAGTATGACCCCTTTGAAGAACCAGCCTATCTCATCTCTCTCTGACTTTTAAATTTCCAGTTAGTATGCTTCTGTCCCTGAGCACATCTGACAAGGCACAAATGGCACCACTGAGATGAGACCAATTGCCATGGAGAAAGGGATGACTGAAGGTACCTCAAAATCCCACTTGAACTTTTTCTGGTGAAAATATGCAAGGAAGAGCTGTTTGGGCTATAATAAAAGAGCACTGTGTTGGCAGATTCTTTGAGGATTAAACAGAGATTAAACATCTACCCTTTTTAACCTCCTTACCAAAAAGAAGCTGACAAGAAACCTTCAGTATAGCCAAACTAGTTTTGTACCAGCCAGAGCTCAAACCCTGACTCCACCAACCTGAGCTGTCTTAAAGTGACCTCACAGGCTGTGAAGGCCAGAACATGAAAGAAACAGAGCTGTCTTGAGCCTTTAAACTTAATATTTGAAAGAGAGAGAAAGGTTCTCAAAAATAAACCTGGTCCTCATCAAATAGCTACTTCTCATCGAACCAGGTGAGGTCAGAAAAAACATAATGAAAACTAAAATCAAGGCTATAAAGAGTTCGTTTAATTTTGTTAGCCCTTCATCCTCTGCCCAGTTTTCAAAGAACTTGTTGGATGAAAGATAGTAATCTTGAAAGCAGCAAAAAATCAAAAAATTTGTCTTTTTCCCAAAGAAACAGTATTTAAGAGCCCATTCTGATTTTGGCACGTGATAATATCATGCTTTCATTTGTGTTGTTGTTGCGGCTGGGGGTAGGGGGGTTGGTTGCCTTTAAAAGAAAAGGTATTGTTTTATTTTCTTGAACTTCAGTTCCTCAAGTTCATTTTACCCATTTCAGTGTGTGGTATAACTAACCAAACAGTGAATAAATTTAACTACCAGTTACCACATGTCCTGTTTTCAAAGTTGGGATGACTGGCGCTAAGGCCTCGTGCTCTCTGTGGGAGAATGGATCTCTCCCCAAACCTTCCTGAAGAAAAACCAGCCCAGCCCTCTGGGGCTGCAGTGTCCATGTGGCAGTGGTCAGTCATTCTCAGCAAAGCTAGATGGCACAACATCCCCTGTTTTTCAACACAAAAGTAATTCAGGGTTAACAAAATTATATCTTTGAATCTGACTCATCTTCAAAGCAAGAAAAAATGTCAATTCAGCGATGGGTTTTATTTTATAGAACAATATTTTGAAATATGGACACGTTGGGTAAAAATCTTCCAAAAAGTTGGGTTTGCAAATGTTTTATAGGCTGTCTATAAAAGTGTTTTGGTGTTTGACTCCAAAATATATGATACATTTCTATTTTGCAAGTGGAAGATAGAAAATAAAAACTGCTTTGGTCTAATTTGATCTACTGATTCATCCTTTACGTAGTGAGATGAGTGTGGAACCGATGCTGGTGGAGATCGTGACAAAGGTGGTGGTGGGGAGGTGATACTGGCTTTTAATGAATGAGTTATTGATTTTTTTTTAATTTGAAGTTTAGGAAATAGGAATTTACCCAAAACATATATACATTGCCCCTAGACACAGACAACAGTGCGGTGATGCCAGAGGGAAAGAGGCTGGGGGAGGCGGATGTAGGCAAGGGGGTAAGTGGGGGTGGACAGAGACTTTGCCTGGGGAGATGGGCATATGAGCAGTGTGCACGTGATGTCTCATTGAGTTGTACACTTGAAACCTGTATGGTTTTGCAAACCAATGTCACCCCAATAAATTCAATGTAAAAAGAAGAAAGAGAAAATGGACCAGAAGCAAACCAACAGGCCTAAGTTACTTTGAGAATTCATAAGACTCATTTTGCATTAGAAATACTTTATAGG
>PVKM010008223.1:0-12454 GCA_004027735.1 Carollia perspicillata
ATTTATAGTGAGAAACAGCACTATGTATTTATAACATAAATACATGTTATAGTTCAGGCATGTGAAAATGGAACGTTTCGTTTCATGGTGCAGGACCGTGTGCTGTAACCACTGGCAGAGAAAAAGCATCTTCTTCGAGATGGGCCGGACAGGTGAGGGCAAGAAGAGAAGATGCTCCTGAACACTGTTCCCAGCGGAGCTCTTGCCTCCTCTCTGGGCAGGCCTGGGCAATGAGGCAGAAGTCCTCCCAGCAACACAGGCCATCCCCCCAGGGCAGAGGAAGCACAGACTTGTTCTGTTCTTGGCCCTAAAACCAATGAAAGTGAGGTCTCACCCAGAACAAGGATACTCTAGTCCTCACCCTTTATCGTCCCATTCATTTCTTCTCCCACCTCAACCAGAAACTTGAAAGCTCTCCTTGGCGTTTCCCTTTCTTCATCCCCTGCATTTGATTAAGAACCAGGTCCTACAGTGTTTGCCTCTTTTGTGTGCCTCCAGTTCGTCCCTTCCTCCCAGCCCCAGCTACCACTCTCCTGACTCTGGCACTCATCAACGCTGCCTGAAAATAGTGGCATCCTCCTAACTTGTCTCCTGTCTCCTGTTCAGTGTTTCTTCCATCCATCCCCCTTTCTTACCGGGAGATACCTACCAACAGCACAATACACCCATGTCTTTCCCTGCTTACAGCTCTTCCACGGTGACCACCGCTTCAGAAAAGCTTTGTCACAAGGCTCACAGGGCCCTCTGCACTCTGCCCCTGCCCCTCTCCACCCCCAGCGCCCTGTACTTCCTGCCTCATATTCTGCCCTTCACCATACCCCATGCTCCTCCCTTCCTCTTGTCATTGTTCTGCAGGCTCCTCTACCTGGATGCTGGCCCCACTGCCACCTTTGCTTCCATTGGTTTCGTCAGTTCCTCCTCATCCTTTAAGACCCAGGTAAAGACCAAATCCAGGAAGCTTCACCCAACTATTCCAGCCAGGTTGGATTAGGTTCCTTGTCCTAGTGGGTTTCCCAGCAACCCCTGCCCAAATCTCTGTCACTGCACACCTCACAGTTTTGGTCCATATTGAAGTCCCTCTCTCTCCTGTGGTGTATACACTCTGAGGGTAAATGTTTGTGTTTGTGTTCCCCGGGATACATTAGAAGAGCACCAGAAACAGTGGAGGTTGATGTGTCCCTGTTGAGACAATGAACACCTTTCTGCCCAAATTTCTGAGGGAAAAATAAGGATGCACATTATACATGGGTAGTACTAATTCTGCATCTATACAAATGACTTTATTCTTTTATTAATTCTTTTATTTATGCAATGCATTAAAAGTGTAACTCTAGAAAGCAGTAACAATATCTGTATGTTCAAAAATAAATGCTAAAATTCCTTTATAATACAAAAACAAGTATCTAAATATAAATAAATAATTAAAATTTAAAATTAAAACAAAAATATTTTGCCAAAAATGTGGGTGTGCATTGCACACAGCAAAATATGGTAAATGACATTCTATAGTAAACTCTACAGCCTGTAAAATGATTTTTTTTTAAAGTACCACTCCTTTTATTTAGTTGACAGAGTAGGAAAAATCTAATTTATGTTCTATCTCTTCAATATACACATAATTTGAAGACCTTTATTTTAGCAAAGGCTTTTATGGAATACCATTTTTAGCAAAGCAGATGTTTCAAAAATTAAAGTATTTCTTAAATTACTGTCAACAGTAAACCCTGGTTGAAAATATTAGGTCCCTTCAGGGACTGAATTTTCTCGGGCAGAATGGGAAAGAAGATGGACGTTCTGTACTTCTTTGTAAATTACTTTCTTCTTCCTGAAATGAATGTACTGTTGTTTACAAGAAACCATGGCTTATTTTTGTGTTGATTGAATCAGCTAAGACAAATAGTAAAATGGTTATCAGCCTATGGTCCATAATTTCTAGGCTACAACTTAGAAACTCAGTTTCACATACACCGCCACACATCAGGCATACAGCAGTGAGCAGAACACATCTGTAGACTTTCTTTTCTGAGGGGAAATGATCTGCTCAGCTTAAGACAAGCAGAGATATGCAAACCACCCAAGAAAAAGAATAGGAGAGGATTGTATTTTTCAATTTCCCAATGAAAAGTTATAATTATTGTTAATTTTCACCCTTCAACCAATAATGTCATAGAGGCATACAAGCATCTCCCCAAGTGTGTGTGTATAAATGTAAAGACTGCACAGGTTCAGTGACTCCTCCGGAATTTAACAAATCAGTAGCTGACACATATGAGGAAACACATTTAACATGACTCACAAACCACTTCTCCAATCACTGGGACTAACAAGTCAGAACAGGCAGTGACTACAGTTTGTCAAAATATAACAAGTTGCAGGCCTGCATTTGATCTGATGGCCAGGTAAGAACTACAACGCACCCGATTGTTCAGTTCTGCTGTTTCTCTAGGACCCTGGCTGACACCACTCGTAGCCTCTCTGGGGGCCCACATACCTGCTATTGTTTTCCTTTCACTCTTTGGACCAAACTCACTGATGAGAAGACCTAATAAAATATGATCACTGGAATATGTAAATCATAGGATTTGAATTTCACATTGAAATTTACATTTCTCAGGGACACTGGTCAGAACGGCAAGATTCATGGAATATTCTAGCCCTTTGGGTTTGATCCCATGGTGCCCAATTCCCAGCACTGCTACTAACTAGCCCTGTGGTCAAATGCCTCTCTTCCTTTGGCCCTGAACCTCCTCATGGGTAAAAGGAGGGAGCCGAACTAGGCAACCTTTAAAAGTTTGTTCTGACTTTTAAGCAGACTTTTGAGTAAGTGGTTATACATATCTGAGCCTCAATCTCTTCATCTGTAAAATGGAACTAAAAATGCCTACTTTCCAAAGCTATGTGAACATTAGTGATAAAAAGTGAGCAAACCACCAGATATACAATGTCTGCATGAATTTTAGTCCAAGCTATTTTTGCACATGAGAAATCTCAGCACTAACATTTGCTACTCAACCATTCAAGGTACCATTTGAGGGGCTGCAGATGGGCTTGTTTCAAGCAATTTCAGGCACTAACACAGTATAAAGCTTTACATCCTTAATAAATTTAACATATAAATTTACCATAACAAATTTAACATCCTCATTTTAAAATTTATGTGCTTTTTAAAAAATATTGGAAATCGGGGTTGCTGATGTAAATGTTGTGGCTTCACTCATTTCCCTACATTACACAAAAGTTAGCCATCTTGTCTCCAAATCATTTTTACCACTCATTAAAAGGAAAAAAGAACTTTCATTAAAATCAAACAGTTGGGCTATGAAAGAAGGCGGATTATAGACAATGCCCTTGACCCTCTCTCAAAAACAGAACCAGGGCCACATTTGAGGAATACCAAATGATTCTCATTAAAGTAATGAGCATATTTTTGGTGACATGTTTGACCGATTCATGGCAGCCTGAGATCCAAAAATAACACACAGCTGGCAGTTCCTGCTCAAACACACCTAACAGATGTATTTCACACGGTTTCAAGGATGCACCACCCTAGACAGACTGGGTGCAAGGTCATATGCAAATTGTTGTGGCATTAAACATGCATTCCTTGTGACAACACTGAGAAGTTGAATTTAAGGCACTGAGTTCCCCCAGCTCTTCATGAAGTCACTCTAACTTGGACAGGGAAAGCCATCAAACTAGGTTGATTCTAGCCCCTGCCCCACCCCACTGCTAAAGTTATTTTTAACTTAAAACTACTGTGGATAAGTATTTTTCACATGCACACACACACACATACACAAATACCCTATCAGAAAGAGAAACTCTGGAAAAACAAAATATCATTGCATTTCAGTGAGAAGTAGGCAGTCCCTCCACTGAAGCTATAAACGAATGTCATTTTGATTTAGAAACAACAAAGCATTTCATATTTATCAAGTTTTCCAGTCCTTTCCACAATTTCTTGAAACAGCCTGATGAGGCAGTGGGCGCCCTAAAATTGTACCAAGCCTACCTTTGAAAAGTCTAGTGTTTTGAACTGAATACGATCCATTTCCATAGTTCGGATGTAATAAATAGTAAGTAAGGATATGAAAATTATCATTTCATTGTACAGTTTGCTCCAATTGACACATTTTCCAATATCTGGAAATTAGCTGAGCAAGCTATGCTCCATGACCTTAAAAGTTAAAACTTGATGGGGAAGACAGACAGGGCCTTGAGAAAGTCAAAGATGGAGGTGCCAGCTTTGCATGAAAATAATAACGATGATTACCATTGGTGTCAGCACTATTATAGGTACTTTATACATATTATCTCAATAAATCTCCACAACACCCCTTAAAGTAGGTACTACCACATTTCACAAATGGAGTTCCATTTTACAAATGAAGGAAATGTGAGTCAGAAAGGTTAAGTAACTTGCCCAGGTCACGTGGCTATTCAAGTGGAGAACTATGACTTGAACCCAGTCACCTGGCTCCAGCTGGAATTGGCAATAGACCTGGGTACCAGCTTGGGTTCCACAACATACTAGCTAGTCATTCTTAAACAGGCAATTTAACTTTTCTGAACCTTGGTTTTCTCATCTGTAAAATGGGGATGATAAAAACCAGCTCATGGGCTTTTACGAAGAGTATTAAACAAAACTGTCTTTGCAAAGTGCTTGGTAGAGGTTCCTCAGCATGGTTAGCATCTGCCATCAGGGAAAAAAAAAACACATTAAAACATTACTTTCTAAGTTGCTACCTTTGACCACCTTCTCCATTTGCCTCACCATCTGGTAAGGCACCACTGTCGGAGAATTTGGGTGTGTGGGTAGAATTGGGGGCTGTCAACCCTTCCTTCTCCCCATCTTGCTATGCCCTTAAGAGGAATAAGATATCAATAGGTGAAGACATGGCAATGACAGCATCCCAGGGGAGTTTGACAACATTTATTCAGTTATTGATTGATTGTCATGTACCAAGCACCGTGCTAGGCACTGTGGTGACCAAATCTCTAAGACACACAGGGAGCTCACAGCTCCATAGGGGAGAAGCATTCACAAAAAATAAAAGAAAATCAAATACCCAGCATGCAATCTAGGCAACCTGTTGCACAAAGCTGTCCAGGAGAGGCAGCGGCTAGCGCCCATACTATGGAACTCACGGCCATGGTGCCCACACTGTGTGCACTGCTCAAACCACCAGGCCAGGCTGGTCCTCCCCAGTCTGCTCCTCCTGAAAATCTCAGCGTATCCTCCTACCTCTGTGTCTTCAGTCCAAAGCTATGGCACATACGTGCTTCTGTGATTCTCAAATACTCAGCCAGGAGAGGGCCTCCAGTCACTGAGCCTTTGCAAAGTCACGCCAACATCTGACGTGAAGGTGACTGTTCTAGACATGGCCTAGCACAGTCTTTATCTCGAGGAGCTCAGCATCGCAAGTCTTCCTCATGGAAACCATGCATTTGAAGAAGTGTCAGGCTAGATTTGTAATGGTGTGAGAAATCTAAAGCTGTCACTCACACCTAAGAAGAAGCCAGAGTTAAGATATGATAGCCACAACTATTTCTTTTCTTTGAGAAGGAACAGAGAGCTGAAGGACTAGAGACAAACACTGAGCCTTCCTGAGATTAGTTCTTAGCCAAAAAGGATTTCCTACTTGTGCCTGAATTTTAGAAGTTAGTAAAAACTTTCACAAACTTTCAGCTGCTCTCAGCCTTTATGGTAGTCAGCTATTGTCGCAACGATGCTGTGTAATGAGGAACACAATAATCTCCGTGACATTCAACAATAAACACTTATTTCTAGCTAACATATTTGTGGGGCAACTGGTACATCTGCTCCCTGTGTCCTATCCTGCAACCAAGGCCCAAGAAGCAGTGGCCACATTCTCTTGCCATGGTGCTTGGGAAAACACAACAGGACAAGCCCGACCAGACAAGAACGCATATCATATTCTCTGCGCACATCACATCCGTGAGCATCCCAGCGGCCAAAGCAAGTCACACAGCCAAGGCCCAAGGCAACAACAGGGAAGTACACATTACTAGGAGGCCATGGGCCATGTGGATGCATAGCCCTACCAAAGGGGAGGGAAGAACTGGCACTAATAATCCCATTGCCACACTTTCTAAACAATCTCAAAAGGCAGGCATTAGGCTCTATTCTTTCTTGACAGCTGAGAAAGTCGAGTCTCCAGAATTTAAGTCATTCATCCAGGTTGGATAGGCAGGATGTTGATCTAGCCGAATTAGAATCCAAATTGTCTGCCTGCTTTGGTTTCTACAGAGGTGTGGCTTCCTGGCATGGAACTAGCATGCATCTTTAATAATCATAGCCCTTCGTTATGCTACCTTACAGATTTCAATTCTCTCCGACAAAGGCCAGACCCAAGTTTGTCTCATTTGCTAACATGATCATGTGTTTAGGACCTTCTACGATGTTTCTAAAAGCTCTTTTTACTATTACTACACTAATAAATTATTTACCTGGGTCAGAAAACTCTGGCAACTTAAAAGTAGACTTTATTAAAAGCATCTCCTTCCCCCTCCAAGGCACACACAATCTCCTTGCCTGCTCTGTGTCCCAACGGTTGCTCGGGGGGGGGCGGGAAGATAAGGATGGCTGCACAGGAAGGGATCGGGATGAATCAAGCTGGTAGCTAATTCTTGAACAGGGAATGGTCTCTCTGCTCTGCCCGCGCTGTGCCATCTAATAGCCAAATGGCTCAGACTGAGAGGCATCCTAACTGTAAGTCATGAAGGGCGAGAAGCTGCCTGATGCCAGCGGCCTCCCACATCTTTCCACCTGCTCACACAACAATAGTTATCGAAGGTCTGCCTGCTCTGGGCCGGGCAAAGGTGCTGGATGCACCCAGAGCAAGACGGACTAGTAGTTTTCATGGAGTTTACATTCTGCAGAGAGGGACTGGTTGTTTCAAAAAAAAAAAAAAAAAGTGAAAGCAAACAGGGCAATTTCAGATGCTACTAAGCCGTGGTGAAGAAACTAACTTTGTGACCCCGGGTAAGACACCAGCTTAACCCTTCTCTGGGGCCCTCGGTGCCCTCGTCTGGCATCCACAGGGCAGTTTGTTCAGTACAGATCAGTCCTGGGGTGGGGGGCGGGCATTCTGGGCCCCTCTCCCTTAACCCTCCCCCAAACTAAAACTCTTGCCCTATTATTTCCCAGAGAGGACTGAATAGCCCAAAGGATGCCGAACTGAGGGAAGGGGAGGAGAGTACAGCGGTTCTTAAAAACAAAAGCCTAGCCCCCAGCGCTCCGGAGGATCGGACAATGAGGGGGGCTAGGACATCCCTCATTTGCTCCCTGGCGGCGCTGTGCGGGGCCAGGCGCCACGAAGGTCGGCTCTGCTGGCTTAGGGTCCTCAGGGTGGGCGGGAGGCCCGCCCCTGCTCTCCACTCCCACCCGGCAGAGCCAGATGCCGCTCCTCGTTCCTTCGCCCGCACCTCCCCCACCGCTCACGGGAAAACAGGCCCGATAGCAGACCCCGGGCGAGTTTACGCAGTTCGGGGGCCGGGCGGGGTGCCGGACTGTCCGTTCTCCGGCCAAGAATGGGGTCTAGGTGGTGAGACCGGTCAGGAGGCTGTGGCGGCCCGGCTCCCAGACGGGTGCTCTGTCTACGGGGCACGATTATGACAGCTCGGGGGTGGAGGGGGAGCTGACCCCCTCCCCGCCCTGCCCCGCAGGGACCCAGACGCCTCTCTGGCCTCTTTCAATTGCACCGCGCCAGCCTGGGAGCTGTGGGAGGACGAGACTCGACTTCCCGAGCGCCGGGCCTTGTTCTCGGGGCGGAGGCAGCTGAGCCCTGGGGGTGGGGAGGGAGCGCAGAGGGGACAAAAGCGCAGGGGCAGCGGGAGCCCCGGCCACGCAGCGCGGACTCAAGTTTCCACCCGCGCGCGGTTGTGCAACAGCCCGAGGAGCTGGAGCCACGGGCACCTCGGAAAACAAACCGAGCCAATAAACAAAGCCACGTGGCCTCCGGGCCGAGGGGGTGGGGTAGGGGCCGGGCTAAGAGCAGGCGGCTCTTCCGGCAACAACGAGCGGCTGCCAGCGGCCCGGGATAAATACTGCGGCCGGGAAAGCGGCGCGGCAGCACTCCGCGAGCCCCGCGCACCCCGCGACCCTCCCCAGCGCAGCGCCTTCTGCCAGCGCAGGCACTCCGCTCCGCACCCCGAAACCTTCAGCCCCACGCGCCGGTTCCCTGCAGCCAGCCCCTGCGCCGGCCCCCGCACCCCGAGCGTCCGCCCAGGGCGGCGCGTCCCGAGGCCGCCGGGCTGGTCGCGACCCTCAGTCTGTCGCGTACTCAAGCGGTGTCCGCTCGCGGTGCCATGCCGTTCCTCGGGCAGGACTGGCGGTCCCCTGGGCAGAGCTGGGTGAAGACGGCCGACGGCTGGAAGCGCTTCCTGGATGAGAAAAGCGGCAGCTTGGTGAGCGACCTCAGCAGGTGAGCGGATCCGCCACCAACTTCCAGCCCCCGCGAAATAGACTCAGACTGGTTTCGGGGGTGCGGGGCGGGTGAATGGGGGTCAGGCAAGGTTGCAGAGGGTGAGGAGGGAGACCGTGACCCGACCCGGGTGGTGGGGGTGAAGTGAGTTGTCTGGTTTCTGCAGAGGTCGCCAGAGCAAGGGATTCAGGGAATTAGATTTCTGTTGTTCAAGGTCAGAGTCTCAAGTGGGCACGACTCCTTACAGAACCGCGGGTCCTTCTGAGAACCTGACGACAAACGCGGATATTGTCCACAAACACTCAAACTTAAGCATACAACTTGAGGGGTCCCCTGCCTTAAGGACACTGGAGTCACGCGGTTTGCAAGTGTGGGGGGCGCGCGCGAGTGGGCCGCGCACCATTCACCGCTAGGGTGGCGGGGCTCCAGGCGCCCAAGCGCCGTGGGGACAGTCGGGTGACGGCATTGGATGCGGTTTCCGCCGAAGCGCCGCCAGGCCCTTCCCACGCACAGGCGACCACAGAGTGGGCAGGGATGATGAGTAACCAGGAAGAGCCGGCCAGATGGCCCTGGGGCACCGGCGCTTGCTGAGCGGACTTTCGAAGTGGTGGTCTGGAGAGGGATACGCAGAGCTGAGGAGGAGGGAAGGCAGGAGGATGAACCCCCAAGTCTGCCTTTGGGAGGACCGAGCATGTGCACCTGTTTCCTCGGTGACGCTTTGGGTTAATTTTCTTTGTATAGTGAATGCACTCCTATTTCAGTTGGTGCTCGTCAACGGCAGAAAGCCCACCCGGCTCGGCCGAGCCCCCGCACTCAAGGTCCCACCTGAGCCCCGTCTGGTGGGAAATCAGAGGCCCGCTGAGCAGGGAGTCTGCTTGGTTCGTTACACAGAAGCACTGAGTTAGGTGGTCTGGAATCTGTCAGTTCTCAGCGGTTGACTTCCAGATCCCTGGCGTTTGGCCCAGGTGAGGAGAGCAGTACAAGTGGGTCCAGAGGGGGTGTGTGCAGCCCGGTCACCCTTGGGTGCCTTTTCCCTCCACTTTGGTTAAAACCCCTGCCCCTCACCCCCTTAAATTGACTTCAGTGGAGAGTGTTCTATCAATAACGGCCGGGTTCCCACTTACAGAGACACCCCTGGGCCCTCTTGGCTGATCTCCTGACACTTAAGAAAGCTATCAAGAAAATAGGGATATTTTGGCAACTTGACCTCCAGAGCCCCCCATCTGTTTGTGATTTGTGAAACATCAAACTCTTTGTCTTCCAATAGGGAAAAAGACAAAAAAAACATATTTAATCTTGAAGGCCTGGCCAGAAGAGACAAGAACATTGACCTCCAGGCCAAAGACACTTGTAGGCAGATCCTGGGCATTTGGGGGAGCACCACAAAGACATTTTATCTGTGGAAAATCAGAAAATTTACTCCCATAAAAATAAAAAGATCACCTGCTGTCACCAGGCTGTCTTTTGGGAACTCAAGTTACCAATTATGTTTAAATTATTCTGTCCTAGTAGAGTAGAGGCCTCCTTCCCTCTCCCTCATTCCTAAGGAGCGACGATCTACGATTCTGGTACTTATTTTGGTATAACAGTCCACGTTCCTTCTGGAGAGGTGCAGCTGTGATCTGCTGAGCTGTGTGGCAGGGACTCACCCAAATGTAATTGTGGGATGCTCCTCAGTGGGAAGCAGACCATTGGGTTCAGCAGGAGAGGATTCGAAATCCAGAGCCTCTGGTTCATGGAAGTATTCCCACTGTACCTGCCCCAGGTATAGCGGTGCCTCACGGTATGGCATACCTGAAGATGGTTTTAACTGAGCACAGGAGTTTAACCTAGACTGAGATCTGTGGCTTCCCGCCCCCTTTGTCTCCTTCATGAGTCTCCTGTGCTTCCTCCCATTTCACACCTTCTGAGCTAGAGCTGTCGAATTCATCATCATTATCACAAATGGTGATCAATATAGCGACTGCCTCTGGTTCTTTGATGAGTCAGAGTTTAGGAATCATTTGGCAGCTGCTAGCAAAGCAGCTGGCTGTTTGTTTGTGGAGTCGTGTATTCTTTTCCCCCAGCAATTGTAAACAATCCCTTCCTTACTTAGCATGAGAAGTCTGCCAACTTCTCAAAAGCAGTTGGCCTTCTGAGACCTGGGTTTGTAGTCTCAAATGTCCCCACTGTTTTCAGTCTTGGTGATGTTTCCCAGTGATGTCAGGTTTGGGCTGAGTGCCTGCCTGCACAGGTGAAGGTGAATGCCTCTCCTGTTAAGAGAAAACAAAAGGCAGGCCCTTTCAAAAAGAGGGGGTGGGGGCAGGGGGTGGCAAACAGAGGACTACAGAGACATGGTGCACTTCTCTAATTCCACACACTATTCTGTGAGCTGCCCCAACAAGAGTCAGAGATGAAGGGTACCCTTGGAGTGTCTCAGCCTGCAGGCTAGTATTCAGTGTTGACCGGGGCTTGTCTGTGCAGCACTCCTGCTCCGGGCTCTGCTGGCCGTCTGTCTGCCATCCAAGGCCCTGGCCTCCTCCAGAGGCTGCCTGTTACAAAGCCCTCTGCAGCTAAGTGCCACGCAATGAGATCGTGGAGGATCTCAGATAAGCTTAAAGCAGGACCCTTCTCAAAATGTTGAAACTACATAAGACCAAGAAGGAATCACAAGTATTAAATTTGGTGGAACAGAATGAAAATGCTAGGGGAGAGCTCAGAATGAGGTGGGGTAATCCAAGAATGCTTCAAGGAAGTGGTGGTTGAGGCACCTGAGACAGGCTTCAAGGACAAGCCCCACTCTCTGCCACACCCCACCCCCAGCTGACTCATCTCAGCCACCGGAGACTCAGACACCTTCTCCCAGCCCCAGTTCTGCAGTTGAAAAGTCTGGTGCTGCTTTCCAATATAGCTAAGGCTGAACCAGGAAGCAGGAAGTTTACCCGGGTGCCCTGGATGAGTAGGGCATAAGAAAATAAGAATAATAGGTAAGATTTTTATGAGTGCTTACTGTGAGCAAAGCCCTGTGCTAAGAGCTTTATACACTAAGCAGTATTTTCATCAAGCAATCTGGGTACTAGACATGTAAGTTTGACAATTTGGGTGTGCAATGGGACAAATTGGCACACAAATCTCATTGGTCTTAATCTACAACTGAGCCCTTTGGGGCAGCCATGGCTTTCTTAAATGGTGTGTTGTTGCAAATGCAATGAGAAGTAGGGTTTTTTTCTCCCCTTCCCTCCTTTTATCTCTGCTGCCAAAATGGTCCTACTTTCAAATCTTTCCACCTTTTCTAAAGTGGACTTCAAGTATCTTGGAATGTGTGATGATAGTACAGGGCTGGTAGAGGCCTTTTTTTCTTATTCTAGGCTTATGCTTATACAAATCAACATTAGTAAGAAGTGACTACGAAATAGCAACTTACTGGCTATGATTAAATTTCACGAAAAAAGCAATCTCTTGAAATGGGTTTGCTTTTTAAAAATAAATACATACAATACATACACACATGTCACACGTTCCTAGATGGTGGTGGCTTTTCTTGTTTGTTTGTTTGTTTTTAATGTGATTTTCCATTGGCTTTGCATTTCCCTGAAATGGACATAATTGAACTCTCAAAATAGCTTGTAACTGAATATATTATTGCATAAAAGAAAACATATAAGCAGGTAACATAAAGAAACCCCATAAGCCTCCCTTCCAGGCCCTACCTCTGGGGTCCAAAACCTAACAACCAAGTGCAGGAAAAGTGCAGGGTTTCACTTCGGTTGAAGCCTTTCTACGTTCTGCACTGAGGAAGCATCATCAGCTGTGTCGAATTCTTCTGAACCTACCCTTGGGGATGAGTCGCGCGGGCTTAGAGCAGGTTATCTTGGTTTCTGTGAGGAAAGCAAGGGCTCGCATGTTTTCGAGGAATGTTTTCAATTAGAAAAGAATAAAGTGAGATATGAATATTTACGATTTCTAAGGAAGGGTTACATCCCGTGGCCGGGGCTCTGAAAATGTTCTGCTACACCTTACATGTGTGA
>PVKM010008223.1:12554-39568 GCA_004027735.1 Carollia perspicillata
ATTATTGGTGAGGTCACATGCAAGCCTTTCAGCCAGTTACTTATTGTACTTATTGAAGTGCTGCTTCAGAGACTATTGTAGCAACAGGGGCCCGGAACTTGCTCGAGACCCTCTTTTTTTGTCATTTACACAGTGTCCGCAGATTGGAGAAATGCAGGTGTGTCTGATTTTACCCCGTAGGTGTATGTCCAGAAAAGATGTAAATCAAATCACAGTTTAAATGCAGCAGAGGAACGCAGAAAATTAAAGGACTAATATATTGGTGGTATAATTTTTTAAAAACCTAATCTATGTGTTACTGGCTAGCGTTCTAAAACCTGCTCTGCAAATACATGCATCCCCCATGGGCGCTGGGGGAGTCGGGAGCCCACTTTTTCATTCTACCTCAGTATTTCCCCTGCCTCCGTTCTGTGGGAACTCTGCAGACTGACTTTGAAATGACATTGTATAGTGGCCTAGAACTAGTCAGTCCCCCCTGGGGTGATGGCTCAGCCCACTTGGGAAACGCCCAGGTGGCCCTGGTTGGGCCTGCGCACCCTCCAGTGACACAGTGATTGAGCAGTTCTGTCTTTGCAGCCTTTATGCACTTAGGAATCGTGAACTCAGCTTGTTTCCTTTGGGACCCAAGGTCTTCACCTGGCAGCGTGATACCTAGTCCTTTACGTGAAAACTAAACAACGAGCTCGGTTTATGAAACATCTCCTAAAAGTGGAGTTTACACGTTGGATTTTTGTAAATGGGATCATGTTTTAAGGGCTTGGTAGAAGCATGCTAGTTAAAGCAGGTAGGTTATACTTTCACTAGGAGACTTGTATGGTAGGTGAATTATATCTTTTTAAAAAGCAGCTTAGAGTGGGTGCTTTTGCAAAATGAGGGCATTGTGTGTTTCAGGGGTACCAGCAGTGCGCCCTCTCTCACTCCCTCCATTCATCCTTTTTGCTTAAAGTAATACTGTAGCACCCTGCGTGGCCTTTAGCGAAAGAGTCCAGTGCTGTGTGTCACATACAAGGGCAGGCACTGTTGAGAATTCAAAAGAAGCAGAAGCCCCCATCCCTGCCTTCCACAGAGATGTGACAATATCTGATCCTACAAGAGGGACATCTGTGCCTGGATAAACTTCTTTTGAGGGATTTTTATTGTTGGGTTTGAGAAGCATGTGTGTTCATGTTTCATAACCCAGTAAGTTATTTAGGGAAACAGCTCATGGTGAAGTTCGGCTCTGACAGCACATCCCCTCTCGTCTCGCTTTTCCTAGTTACCGCAACAAGGAAGTATACAACAAGGAGAATCTTTTCAACAGTCTGAACTATGATGTTGCAGCCAAGAAGAGAAAGAAGGACATGCTGAACAGCAAAACCAAAACTCAGTGTAAGCCCTTTGTTTTGAACTTAAGAAGAAACTGAAGATCGTTATGGTTTGTTCTTTGGGGGAAAAATAATCACACCTTGCATGTTAGATATCTGCTTCAGTGTTTACTGTGCCATTGACAGAGGATGCTGAGATCTTTGCGCTCAGAAACCTGGCTGTGCATTTTATGGACACAAGATAAATGTGGTCTTTATCGTCTTGTTTATAAGTCAGTTGCTGGTTGGGGTGTTTTTGTCCTGCTGGTCACTTACATTTGGCATAGTTAATTTAGCTATTTATACAGTGATATGGTCAGCTGAATCAATTCCAACGTGTACTTTTATTTTGAACTGTTTTTGAGGCTTTGAAAATAGATTTCTCCCTCTTTCCTTGTATAAATACCAGTAACATTTCTAGATGCTCTGTGTGAGTATTAACAGAGAGTATAAAGTTCTATTAATAAGCAGAAATTACAGATCTCTGCTTTAACCCATCTGACTGCATGGGTCCCTCATGTTATCTGTTTTATTTCTACTTTTTATGGCTTCGTATAAGTTGTAGGCTTGGCATACAAAACCAAGTTGTACTTGGGTATTAGATTTTTTTTTTCAATTTGGAGCTATCAGACAGTAAATCTGAGTATCAAAGATTTGTAGTGCTTCAGACAGAGTGGACTGTAACTCCAGCATTTCTACACTGCAGAAATTAGGCATTTGCATCCTCTGAGATTGTCAGTAGATAGAGTTTTTGTATTTTTGCTGTTGTTGTTGAAACTTTGTACAATTTGAAATAAATGAAAAAGGAACAAGTTTAAAATCTTGGGCATGTTAAAGCTGGGTCTTTTTTCCTTTTGTCTCCATAGATTTTCACCAGGAAAAATGGATCTATGTCCACAAAGGAAGCACTAAGGAGGTGAGCACCATCTGTCCATCAGAGAGTGTGCTTGGCTTCATGCCTTCCCCGCCCAAGTTAGCGGGGACTGGGCAGCAGTGTTCTTGCACATCGTGACTGCCTTCTTGGGTGGTGGTGATGAGCAGCCCACCAACTAGCCAACCATCAGAGTTTGGGGCTCGAGAGACAGAAAGAGGCAAAAGTCACTAGGTAAACTTCCCTCCTACCAATCATTCAGGAAGGTAATGTACGTAAAAATGCTTGTAAAGATGCCCACCTCGAATGTATTGTTATGAAGCCCAGCCTTTGCCTCAGGACCATGCCTCCTTTTTGTTCTAAGGTCTCTTTAGACTTCAACTCAGTTAAGGCTTAGCCCTGGAAAAGCTGGTTGCTCGGTGTGGCAGAGGTTGTAGCGCCAGTTCAGAGTGAGGCGCCGAGCTAGTGCAGAAGAGGACAAGACACCGAAATAGCTACATCTGGGTGGCACTTTATAAAACCCTTTTGTGTGTATTTTCTCTTCCGCACAGGCATTTACTTGCTCAATTGGGATATAAAGCAGTAGGACAGAGGATAGAATTTCTATCACTGGCAGGGGCCTGGGAGGACATCTAGTTCCCTCTGTGATTTGAGGGGGTCGCTGATGCACCTGAGCCCACCCACGTACTCAGAGCCAAGCTGAGACTGTGAGTCAGGGCTCTCTACTCTCAGTTCCCTGTGGGTTCATAGGTCAAAGATCAACACTTCTTTGGCTGCTTCATGAAGCCTTAAAAATGCTTGTGATGATCACAGAGAGGAAAGCACTAGAGATGCCAGGCAAGGTGGCCAGCAGACCTGGCAGGTAGGTCCGGTTCTCCCCCCAGGAGTGCGCTCCAGTGCCCAGCCACCGTCGTCTCACACGTCACATATCCCCGCCTTCCCTTGATGAGCAACTGCTTATGAATTTCCCCAACTGCTGCGTGCAGAGAACAAGGGCCCACGTGGTAGAAGTCACCCGTGAGTCACTGACTGAAGCAGCTGCCAGCTCCACTACCCCAACTTTGTGGTTCTCGGGGGTTCCCAGAAAAAGCATGTATGGCACAAGAAAGGAGCGGTGGTCATGGCAACCTAAGACAGGCATCAGGCTTGTTCAGTGCAGTCCAGGTGGATTATTCTGGAGTAACCTCTGCACCCCCTCTTCTCACGTTCAGCGCCATGGTTATTGCACATTGGGAGAAGCTTTCAACAGGCTGGACTTCTCGACAGCCATTCTGGATTCCAGAAGATTTAACTATGTCGTACGGGTAAGTCTCAAGAACCCAAAGGCTCATCTAGCCTCTCAAGTTCAGTTGTCTTTTCGGGTTGTCTAGAAGTAGTTTTCCCAAAGAAGTAACTTTGGGAAACTTTGGGAACTTTGAGGAAAGCAGAAAATGGACTCCTCAGCTTCCCCTCCCCGAACGTACTTACATGGGTCCTTAGGATATTGGTTAGAGCAGCATCGCGATATGCCAATGTTGTGTGGGTTTGATCCCCAGTCAGGGCACATACAAGTATCAACCAATAAATGCATGGATGGGTAGAACAACAAGGTGATCTCTCTCTCCCCCTCTCCCTGCTCCTCTCTCTAAAATAAAAAAAAAACTAAAATTTAAAAAAAGATTTAAAAAGATGTCTCTGAGATTGGCCCCAACAGATGAGGACTGCCAGTGTACCTCAAGTGAGCTGCTCCCAGCACCCGTGGATAAATGGGAACACGTTGCAGCCAGCAAGAGAGAACGCAGCAGTAAATAAGCCCATAAAGCACCCCGGCTTATTTTTAAAAACTTCTGCACCTCTGATTATTCTCACTATCCCAATTCCTTGTCCTACTGCAGCTAACTCTAGGGGACCCCAGTGCATTCTGGGTTTAGACCACAACACTGGATGAGTTCAAAGCACCTCAGTGCTTCTTTCCCATGACTCCCTTCCACCTCCACCCTATATGATAACAATATTCAGTCCTGTGTTTACCAGAAGCTTAAAACTACCTGTTTGGGCCAGTTGCCTTCCCTGTGCTTTTAATGAGCTTTAGCAAAATATCAGTAATGAAGATGGTAAAGCAAATAAGGCTAACCATGACTTTCAAGTCCAGGGAGCCTTCTTAATTGGTTTATTAGTGTTTCTCCCCCTAAGAAACTTTGTGGGTTTTTGTCAGTGGTTCAGCCTGGGAGGTAGCAGCTGTTTGGGTTTTAGGCTCAGAGGTAGGAAGGAATTTTCCCCATGTGGGTGTTGGTTGGTTTGGTTTTTATTTTCGCCTTCCTGGGTTGCTGTGCTTCTCCGTGCCATGTCACTGAGTCAGATGATTGCAAAGGCTTGGCCACAGCGATGACATTCAGGCCCCCTTGAGGCCTGGATCATTCACCTGTCATATGGGCAGATGCAGGGCTGCCGTCCCAACTGACCTGATGAACACCCAGGCCCCCTCATAGGTTAGAAGCTCTAAGCTGAGCCTGTGACCGCGTGAGCAGATCTGTCTACTCTTCAGCTGAACCCTGTTCTGGTCCAAAAGAGTTGCAAATCGGAGACTGTCTTGATGAAATGTTCGTGTCATTCAGTGTGACTCTGCCACCTCAGAGAGGTCACTGCAGCCCGCAGCCCAGTCCAGGCTGGTTGGAGACAGGCCCAGGAAGATCTGGAAACTGTTGCTAAGAATATGAATAGTTTCCATCCTCTAGGTGTGAGAGCCAGACACCCAGATCTGGCGTCTTGATTACAAACTGGTCAGCAACAGGGACAGTTTTAGATGGTTCTCCTTCCCACCTGTTATTCCTTTCACAAGAAATAAAATTAAAGAAAGGAACAAGGATCGTGACAGCAAAAATCTGTTGCATGCAATCACGTGCATTCTCTTCCTTTATCCTTTCAATAACCCTACGAAGTGTAGGTACTTTTATTGTCTCTGTTTAAAGAAATGGAGGTGTACAGCAAGACACAATGTCTTGTCCAAGGTCATGTGAATCTGAAACATGGGCAGTCATAGAGTCCACACTCTTAACTGCGACAATAAGTTCTGTGCAAGCAGGGGACTGATAGTAAAATGTCCTGGGGTCAGATCCCCAGCTCCACTGCCTTCACTGCTTCAGCCTCTCTAGGACTCAGTTTCCCCCTTTGTAAGAGGGACTTGGAATAATCTCAGCCGCACGGGGCGGCTGTGAAACTCAGTCATGTGCTCCACATGGAAATACTCCACAGACAGACCCGAAGCTGTCCTGCAAAGTCAGCTACTGATACTTATTATCACCTACTTACCAAAATTACCATCGAGTTCCCCTAAAGTACCTTCTGAATTTAGCTGATAAAAATGTTTTTCTACTTACAAAAGTAATGATTTACTGGGAAATCTTGCAGTTGATTAGGACTCGGGGCAGGGAACTTGTGGCTGATAGTGTGTATTGCAAACTGCATCGTGAACGCTTTTACATGATTTTTAAGTCAGAGAGACTGCTGTGTGCTTTCAAATTTGTTAGGTTCAGAAGTAGTGGAAAAATAGTTCTGTTTTGGAAAGAACAATCTTTTTTTCCCCCCTTCACCATTAGAGCCCTCTGTAATTTGAGAAATAATATGTTATTTTTATGAAGAGCTTAAGACATTTTAATGACAGCCACCACATTTTGAGGCTTTTCTTCTAAGGAACTCAATACACTTCTCATGTATTCTTCTTATCCTTAAACCAACTTTGCAAAGTAGCTTGCCAGTACGCTATCCACATCTTACGGCTTTGACCTAATGGTTTCTTAATGCTACAACAGTTCCTTAGTTCCAGTAAGAAACTGGACCAACTTTTGAAGGCCTTTAAAAAAATTTTATCTCTTTAAAGGCAAAGTACATTTTTTAAAAATGTGTTGCATTCCCGCAGGCTCTCATCCCCAGAAAAAATAGACAGTCAGAGGGAATGAAAGAAGTGGCCAACACAGCTACGCCAAAATGTTATCATTGTTATCAGCAAGCACAAAAACTTTGTGGAATTTTGGGGATCAAAAATCTTGAATATAAACTGCAGGGGTTTTATGTGGCATTTGTACCTGAGCTATCCTCAGGCTACACTCATTGCCGCTGCCCCCTCCTCACACACCCCCAGTGGCTTAAGTACGATTTTAACTGTGGGTTTTAAAGATGATTTAAAATCTTTAGAGGCAAGGACTTACTCATTTATGAACAGTCATTTTAAAAAATGTGTTTACACCATGCCTCAAGACCAACACATTTTGGAAATTCCCCTGGGGTTGGGGGGTGGGGGCTGGGCTGGTAGCGGGACCACAGGAGAGAACTACTGACTAACTCACCCAGGGCACAGGGAGGCCAGCAGTCTCCAGTACACGGGAAGATTTACTCTGTGAAGTGAGCCTGCTGTGGCCCAGTGGTTCCCAGCCCCAGCTGCCTATCAGAATGGCCTACGAGGCTGGTCCACAGAAGCCCACCTCTACTGTGATTGATTTAATTCGCTGAAGTGGTGCCCAGGCATTGCTATGGAAACTTATCTACCAGGTGACCCCAGGGTGTTTTCAAATCTGCAGACCAGCTCGGGAACATTTGGGGGCTCAAATGTCTATTTTGCACACTAAGTTTTTAAACAAGACACCAAGGCCTGCAGAAGAGGGTTTGGGTGCTTTCTGCCAACGTGGCCTTTGACCGGGTCCTCCCAGCGCTCTGTATGGAATGAGGATGTGGCCACATAGATAGTAACTATAGATGCCATGTTCAGACCAGGAAAGTCCTAGAGAACCTTAAGTACTGGTTTCCTGACTAAGATGAACTGACTCCCCCACCCCACCCCATAGCTAGCCGATCAAGAAGGACAAACAAAAGCTTGCAAACCTACTCCCTTGTCTCTCTGTAGCAAAGAACTCCACAACCTAAACCAATGCACGTTTTAAACTTTTTTTCTGCATCACCACCCTAAGTCCATTTGAATGTTTCCAGCAAGTTATGCATTCCTGCCACCCCTAAAAGTCTTTTCCAAAAACATGTTTTAGTTTAAGTTGACGGGCGGTTTGGCAAACAAAAGCTGAAATATGGCACTATGACTCAAGTGCAAACCCAATGCCTTCAATTAAGGGCGTGCTGTTGCCAAGGCCCTGGCGGGTCGTGATGTGCGTGAGTGGCCCAGCCCCTCAGCCACAGTGACCTTGCATTAATTTGGTGCTGCACACACTTGGTGGCCTTCCTTTGATGGATGGTGGCCTCTGCCACTAGAGTCATAAAACTGGTGGTATCTTTTTCCATTGGGACTGAGAAGCTGGGATGAAGGGAAGGTGGCCAATCACCTCGATGGCAGTAGAGTCAAAATAGCAGGGCCATGAGCCCGTCCGAAAATGGCCCACAGAAATGGTGGGGAATGGCGGGAACCCACTACAGGGCACTAACAGGGAGGGCGCACAGCAGGTCTGTCACTGAATGCTCATTAGGCTGCTAGTGATTTGACAGGACAAAAGTCTGCGTCTCGGAATTCCTAGCTTTCTCAGTCATAATGAGCCTTTTGGATAAGCAGATCCTGCAATGCCTGGGTACCCAAAGAAGTGGGGGTACTCACAGACGTGAGGATATGACCACAGAAGGAAGGGAGTGCAGGCAGAAGCAGGCGCCCTGAAGAAGTGAGGGGTTGCCCACACAACCACAGAAGTAATGGAGTCATCGCAGAAGCAGGAGGGTTCCCACAGCCGTGCGGCACCCAAAGAAACGGGGTGGGGTGGGGAGGCCAAGAGACCGGAGAGTGGTTTTTGACCATGGACTTCAAACAGTAAATAACTGATTAAAACATGTGCTGTCAGCGTACGTGTATTCATGCATTCGTTTGTAAACCACACTCCTTTAGAAGGTGCTGGTCATGGTGTCTACCCCACTGTGTTGCTATGAGAATTAAACAGAATATAAACACATAAAATGCTTTTGAACAGTGCCGGGCACATGGCAGGCACTCAGTGAGTATCAGTTGTTACTGTTACTATTATCTTTAGGGTCCTATTTAGGAAACACAAAAATGAAAATTAAAGATGAAATAAAATACAGAAATTGATTTTTTTATTATTTCCTTTCCCATCCCACTTTGGAGACCTTTGTCTGGATCAAAGGTATGCCCATTTTGTATAACATTTTTCTTGAGGACTCCGAATCTAACCACAGGTCCAGAAATACATTTTATGCTAAAAGTCTACCTAGGTCTCTAAGCTAAGTCAGGTGCTCAGTACAGGAGGATATGCTACACTGGACAGGTGAGCAGAGTGTTGAGTGCCAGTTCGCCAGACTTTTTCCCATTCAAGAAGGAAGGTCCCTAAGAGCACGCGACATTGTGCTCCGAGTTGCCATGGTTGAGGGTAAGACAGAGGTTTAAGTACCTGTGACCTAGGATCCAGAGGCCCCTGGAATCCACTAAAGGACAAGCTCTCCCATGGCAAGGAATTGGCAGCATCCTCCTGCTAGGTCTGCAGGCATAGCAAATTGCGTGGGAGAAATGCTCTTGCCTCCCTAACTGCTACCTCTGCGTTGACCCCTGCCATACACCGAGCATTGCCATAGCCACTTGAGAGTCATGGAAGACCTGGCCACTGCTTGGCAGGAGCTTCTGGGCTACTTTGGGAGTACAGGTACAACTACCAAAGTGGCAAGTTGAGCTTGGTCCTGTTTGGAGGATGGAGGAAGGGGCACTGGAGACTGCATCTTGGAAGAGGTTCGAACCTGAGTGTCGCCTTCCTTGAAGGATGGCTAGGATTGGGCTAGGTGGAGAGGAAGGTGAAGGGCTTTGCAGGGACCAATGCCCTGAAGAGAAACCTGAGGTGTGAAGGAACAGCAGTGGAAGGGAGTGGCGGTGGGCCAGGGGCTCAGGGCTGTCCACAGGATCATAGGGTAGAGGTGCGGAGTGCGGGGGTGGACGAGGAGTCCAGTTGAAGCAGGACTGTTGAGTTGAACAGAGCTGCTCAGACTGATGCAATGGAGAGGAGGGTACCATTGCAAGTTCAAAAATATCTGGGATGGATGGAAGACAGAGGCAAGTTTCTCTCGGCTGAGAATACAATTAATTCATGTAAACTTGGCCCTCCTTCTTAGGATTTTAATGCCCTCAGTTAGAGAGATGTTTCACTTGCAAATAATATTTACCCAATCTTGACATGCCTAAAGATTATTAATGTAACTGAAATTTTCCTACTTCCAACCTGTCAGTGTTCAAGCTCAAAGTCAGGCCAAAACTCTCCAGGTTTTTTATTTGTTTTAAATTGTATTTATCCACTGAATAAATAAGGGTCTTACAAGTACAGAGCACACGGTGTGGGCAGAGGCACTGTCTAATGTAACCAAGGGTTTATTGCAAGAGACAGAATCTTCCTTATGGGCACCTGGCTTAGGTACCGAGCATGTGAGAAATGGCAGGGGCTTTCTGGAAGCTTCTTTGCTACATTTGATAATCCTGTGGCATGTTTTCCAATCAGACATAGAATCAAACTGCATGGCCACCATCAGCTTGCCACTCTGCATGAATTCAACCCTATCATAGGAGATGGAGAGATTTGGGAATAAATTACAGTATGTTCTTAATATTCTATGCAAAATAGAGTTAGTTGGGCAATAGCCTGGTGGTCAACCTTGGTGTGGTTTTATTTCAAACTAACAGGTAGGACAGCTGCTTTTATTTTATTTTATTTTTTGGATGCCTCCAAAGCCCCAATTATTTAGTATCCCTCTAAATCTGATCTGCTTGCCCTCCTGGAAATTATTTGTGATATGTTTGCATTGTGAGTAATTTACTCTTGGAGCATTGGTATGGGACCAGACCTCATAAGGATACCAGCTTGACCATTCATATCATCCACCCTTGACCTTGAGATTGTGTCTTTTGAGGCCATGAGGAACCTCCGCCTCTATTGCAGGAGGAATTTGGGTACATTGTTTCCCAGGTCCCTTCCACCTATAACACTCCTTGATTCTAATCTAATGCGTTATCAAAGAAATATTGGTTGAATACCTACCATGTTCCAGGTTGAGGTAGAGGGATAAACAAAACAGTCCCTTCTGTCTTGAGGGTCATATCCCAATTAAGCAATCAGCAAGTGAGTAAACAAGATCATTTCAGATATGTAGAAATGGAACAATGAAAAACAATGAAACCACAGTAAGACAAAGAGGGCTGCTGGGAGGTGTCCATACAGGATGGTGGGGGAAGGTCTCTCTGAGCAGGTGACATTGGAGCTGAGACCAGGGGGCGGGGTGGAGCCAGTGTGTGATGACAGGACAAGGGCAAAGGCTGGGAGGTGGGAATGAGCTGAGCCTGCTCAGGGACTCAACAATAGTCTGTGTGACTGCACAAAATGAGGCCGGAGAAGGAGCAAGAAGAACCAGACCAGGGAGGACCTTGCCACTCGTGCTGAGGAGTCTGGATTTTTTTCTAAGTGCAAAGGGAAGTCATTTGAGGGTGTCAAGCAGAGAAGTGACGTGAGCTGATTTATTTGTTAAAGATAAACTCACCGGAAGGAAAGATAGGAAACTTGCTTTTTCTGTGGGTGACGTGAGCTAGGAGGGAAGTCTCTCTTCTGCCCATTCACCTTCAAACTGCAGTTGACATCCGCTCCGAGATTCACTAGATGATGTTGCTTGATACTAGAGCTTTCTCCTACTCAATGTGTCCAAAACGAGCATGAGCCAAAGCTGAGGGGCAGGATGTGGTTTTGGTATGTGGTGACCACCATCCCTTCCTGGTGGCCCAGAACCATTGCTGTTACTGCACAGCTAGTCACGGCAAATCACACTGCACAGCCCGACTGCCCACATGGTGATGACACCATGGGCTTTGCCCTCCTTACACACAGCCACAAATCACTGGCACCTGGGCTAAAAATTTGCCCTGCAGTAAACAAGCAGCCACTTCCAACAGAGACATTTTCCCCTCCTCTCTTTTTCTGTGATGTCTAGGGACAAAGAATACAATTGGCTAAGCCACCGGTAAATAATTTGCTACATACAATTCTACTCTCCTAGGCACACAGCTCTCTTGTCACAGAAATAACATTAATGAATTCTGTCCTCTTCACTATGAATTTCACACAACGCTACTACCTACTGGTTGGTTCTGGGCCTATAGCATTACACCGATTTGGAAATTAGACCTAAATGGTTTACCCAAGGCAATTGCCTCATCCTAAACGTGCTACTAACACTTTCTGGGTGTTATTTCTCCCTTAATGTTAAAAGCTGATTACCTGTCACAAGGTAATACCGACACAACATTTCCAGGCTCAGTTTCCTGGAACATAACAATATATGGTGCTGCTGCTATTTTTAGAGTAAAGTTTGGCCCTAGGTGCAAATTTGATTGGCCTTGAGAAGCTGAAGTTTTGAAGCTATCAAAATACATGTTTTCTGTTAGACGTGTCTGGGCCCCAGTTCTGGCTCTGCCACTTAACTGCTGCTGGTACGTCTTAGGGGAGTTACTTAACTTCTCTGGGCTGCAGTAGCCTCTTTTTTCGAGCAGAGAACTCATCCCCAATGGGATGCCACTGGAGGTTAAACGAATTCACATATGTAAAGTGCTCCTAAGCAGTTACTCTCTTGTAATAAACACCCATTATTGTTAGCAAAATAAGACTTCACGGTAGATGCACCTATGTAAGTCATAAAATTTATCAACATTACTTTTTATCAACAGATAGACCTATTAACTGGATCCCAAGCATAATAAAAATGACAGAAAGCAACATTAAAATTTGAAAGCACTTAAGCATTTGGTTGACAATAATAAAATTGAAATACAAGAGTTCTAAAAGTCTTTAAACCAGCTGTACTTTACCCTAATTCACTATGCCTCCTCTGGCAATAATTTTACCTAGTAGTATTCTCTGTATTATGACAAAAACTAATAATAATAGGTATTGAATATATTCTTCGTATCAGGCACTGTAATGAGTGCTATGAGTGCCTTATGGATATATTTAATCTTAGAGCAACTCTGAAATAGGTAGTATTATCATGTTTTGTAGATGGGGACACTGAGGCAGGCAGTGTGCTCTGCAGCCCTCACTCTTGAACTCTATAATATATATAACAGAAGTTGGCAAACTATGGCACAAGGGCCAGATATGCCCCCCATGTTATAAATAAAGTTTTATTGGAACACAGCCACACCCACTCATTTACATATTATCTACAGCTGCTTTTATACTATAACTGCTGGACTGAGTACTTGCAACAGAGACCATGTAGCCCAGAAAGACTATAGTATTTACTATCTGGCCTTTTACAGAAAAAAGGTTGCTAAGCCGGATATATGCAGTCCTTTTATTTCCAGTTTAGAAATAAAGAAACTGGGGTCCTGAGAGGTTAAATAACTTGCATCATAAACTAGACAGTCAACTCCATGAGTCGCAGGATCCTGTGTCTGCATCCTCATATCCATGTCACCTACCACTGGGACAGAGTGGCCACTCAGAAAACACTTGCTAAATGAATGACAGTTGTAAAGGTCACCCAGCTGGAGACTCTGGGTCTCCTCCTGACCCCACAGCTGCCGCTGCCAGGAGGTGAAAAGAGGGACTTTCTCCTGAGAGAGGGTTAAACACAGGGTAGTTAACATGTCATTCGGCTGCCCATGGACACACTTTTGCTGCTGTATTTCTCCTCCTTAGAGGTCATCTCAGTCAGACCAAAGGGTTTTTCTTTTCCCTCAAATGCATAGTCAGAGCCCTGAGAGTGTTCTTGTCCTTGTGATTGGTGCATTTTTAGACAAGATTAAAAGTGACACCCTCATGAGATGAGAGTCACATGGAATCTGGTTTTGGATGGATTTCAGACTGAGCTCTGCCCGCCCTCCTCCCACCCCCTCGACCCACCTCCCACCCCCTGGTGAGTCACAGTGCACAGCCAGCTGCCCTTCCAAGAGCGACTCAAGGCTTTGTTTTCTTTCACCATGCTTTGTGCTGGTCATGTGAGGCTCAGGGTATTAATAGACCATTAGCTTGGCCTCCTGAATCTTGTTGTTGGTCCAGGAGATAAATGAAAGGTTTTGCCAGTCTCTTTGTGTCATTTTTCACTCCTCTTTTGACTCACACGTGCTGGTTGGTGACAGAGCTGAGCCAGACAAGCAGAGGGCATCCAATGTGGCCACTACCCATAGACATGGCCTCAACTTCCAACCTGGGACCACCAGTACTAATCTTAACAAATTAGCCTCAGCCTTTTCTCACAGCATTCTCCCCGTGGGATGGCGGCATCTCTGCCTGCATGTGTAAGAAATATATAAGCCAGGCTGGAAAAGGTTTGGGGGTGTGGGTTTTTTTTTTTTTAACGTAAAGTAAAATTATGCTCAGGAAATTAAAAGTCTGTACGTGGTTTGACAGGCTCCCAAGAGGCTCCACGGGGACATTTTTAAACAAATGCTTTGGAAGCAGAGGTTCTTTGAATTGCTTGGGGCTTCTATCCAAAAGTTTCAGTTCTCCTCTGCAGCCCAAGCTTTAGAATGTCACTTTGCAAGTTCCCTCAGCCTTGACTCCAGCACCCAGCACGGTCTCAGACTCAGTGTTTACTGACCTGAAGAAAAGCTGGGCTGGGGCCTGGCCAGGAGATGAAACTGCCTTGGAAAATGTCCTAGGAGCAGAGACCCAAGGTTTAAAATAAAGCAGAGATCTCAGTTCTCTAAATCTAGCTTCCTTTTTAAGTTGAAGGCTGGTTAGTTTTTCTTGGGGGCCTGGAGGGTTCTAATAACATTACTTTCACTTAACATCTACCTCTTTTGTTGGATGACTCTGTGAAAACATGAAATGTGTTGAGAAGGGCTCTGCCAAGGCCTCTCCCTGCTTGTGGAGCAATTGGTAAGGTTTAGTTTCTCGAGCCTCACTTTGCTCATCTGTTAAATGGGTCACTCCAGTCTCAAGTTGCATTTTCCAAAATAGAATCTTTGAATTTTTTTAAAATTTGGCCACATCTATAAAGAACTTTGCTATAGAAGGGAAGAAAGATTGGGCTGAGGATGGACCAACTTAAGTTATTACCTTTATTTCTTCTTATTTGGTGATAATGGGGGTGGTGGGAATGGGACATAATCCTTCAATGAGCTGACTCGCCTTTATTGGCTACCTGATTAGTGCCAGCCACTGTGCTCAGGGATGTAGGTGCATGCCCTCATCTCAAGCTCTCAACAATCTGGAGGACTCTCAGTATTAGTAGTACAGATGAAGAAACTGAGGCACCAAGAAATCCAGTAATTTGCCCACAGTCACAGAGATAATAAGCAGTCAAACCAAGACTTGAACCTAAACCTAGAGCTGCAAGGATCCTAGCCTCGTAGTAGAAATAAATACTCTACATCCCTGCATTTGTCTTTCTTCCAGCGACTAGAGTCGTTCTGCAGAAAGTTAAGTGCAATTAATAGTATTTTTACTGAATGCTGCATAAGCAGGAGACATCCTGATAAAAAGGCCACTTCCTTGGAAAGTGCATAGGGATGCTGAATATGAGCTTTAGGTACCTTGAGAGTAGTCAGTGCCATTGGGGAAGAAGTTCAAGTTGGGGTAGAAGAATTCCTGCTTGGAGTGATTATATGGAACTGAAACATTTGCAGGTCATAGGAGGTTTTGTTCCCTTCATAGTACATCAGTTCCACTTGCTGAAGTAGGACAAGCAGAATGAATTAGCCCCGGCTGCAGCCAAACTCTTTATATGTAAAAGAAAAAAGCAATTAAATGTTCAGCCTGATTCCTGGGTTTTGAATTACCTCCATTTGTCTTTCACTTTGAGCATCTGCTTTTTATTGCATTGTGGCCCTGCCTGCTATTTATCTCTCCCCCTCAGTCTGTATCTCCGTGTCATGTGACTCAAAAGCGAAGATTAGAGGAGAAAAAAATATCTCTGTATTCTAAGCCTGGCAACTTCTATTTTTATCCACAGCTGTTGGAACTGATAGCAAAGTCACAGCTCACATCCCTGAGTGGCATTGCCCAAAAGAACTTCATGAACATTTTGGAAAAAGTGGTTCTGAAAGGTGAGCTCTCTCTCACCCCTTTTTATAGGCATGGGGATGGACAGATGGATTTTCCAATAGAGCAGACATGTCATTAGATTTAAGGGAATGTGAGTGGATGGAGATGAATAACTCCAGATGCAGCTCAGTGGTGCCAGATCCCGGTTCAGAAAAAGGTACAGCTCGTGCCCACTGGCAAAGGGGAAGAGCATCACCCTCCTGTCCTTTTACTGAAATCATCTCTCCTTCTGTAAGCCTCTTGGGCTTCTTATTGTAAACACATGTCCCCACCTAGGCTGCCGAGTCTCTCGATCCCAAATTCCTACAAAATTGAGCTGTGTACAAGGCAGAATAGATTCGTTGACTCTTTGAGCCCCAAGGAACCTTAGGTTTTTGGATCAACTGTCTCATGAGAAAGAGTGATTTGTCCGTAATCACACAAAGAGTCACCCATACAGGATTAGAACCCAACTCCTATACGCTCCTACCACTGACCACCTAAAAGGGACTACCGGGCAAAAGCAACTGCTTTCAAATCAGGTGAGCCACTGGTGCTGGTGGAACAATGAAAAAGAAAGAGTCTTTGTAGAAAACTAGGGAGAGGAGAACAAAGAGGGACCTAGATAATGGAAACTCTACCCAGTAACCTCGAGGGCAGAAGCTGGCCAAGTAGAGAAGAAACCCCAGAAAGAAAGAAAACCATATCCCCAGGGGCAATACCCAGTAACTCGAGCAGAATAGAGAAGAAAGGCCCACTTATACAATGTCAGGTGTTCCGTAGCCAAACTCTTCTTTCTTTTTTTCTTCCCCACCCAAGTCCTTGAAGACCAGCAAAACATTAGACTCATAAGAGAACTTCTCCAGACCCTCTACACCTCCTTATGTACTCTGGTCCAAAGAGTCGGCAAGTGCGTGCTGGTCGGCAACATCAACATGTGGGTGTACCGAATGGAGACGATTCTCCACTGGCAGCAACAGCTGAACAACATCCAGATTACCAGGGTAAGCAGGACCGCCCAGCCTCGTCCAGGCAGGAAGGGCTTCAGTCGGTTCCTCCCCTGAGACGCCGGGCTGCCTCACCAGGGCTCTATCTCCGCTCTGGTGATGGAAGAGCCTGGACTGTCCTGGTCTGATGCTTTATACTGAGTGCTGGAGGGGGCTTCCTGATAAATGGAGGATGGGAAGAAAAACTTGGCAAAACAGGATCAGAGTACGTGAAACATGGTGGGCAAACCAGAAAGTGGGCTTTGGGGAAGATGTTGGCTCTACTGCTGAAATCTTCAGTGCGATTTGCAGACCTCTCTTCTTTGCCCATTGCCTCCTAAGGCTTGTGTTGTGTGCAGCTTTAGGATGCTGCCTGACTACAAGGGGGCTGTGATGGTAGTGGCTGGGGAAAAAACGGGTGCTAACCTTTCAAAAGTATAGTTCCAATTCTCAATAGTTATGACAAAAGAAGCCTTTGATTAAAGACTGTGAACACACGTCAGAAAAGACATGAGCAATTCTAACTCAAGCCAAAAAAAAAGTCCTATATTACCAGCTTAACTGCTATCAGTAGATTCCTTTAGGTTTTAACTTGGCCCTCGGCTCTTGTCCTCTTACCAGTGAGCAGGAGGACAGGGCTCGGAGGCGCTGTGAGAAGGACGCTGGTGTCCTCTCCCAGGACTCACTAATGGACAGGCGCTCTTGGGCGGCTCAAGTAGCACTTGGCTGTCTTATCTAGTCGCTGACCACAGCTGTTTTAAGTGGTTCTGGGACCCACGCTGATCAAGTTTGGGTCTGCCCCACCTCTCAAGAAAGTAACATAAAAAAACCTCTTTGACCTCTTTGAAATAATTTTTTTACTCTGTAAAGTTTTCAAAATGCAATGTCCTTCACATTACTGTTAATACCTCTCTGTGCCTTAGTTTCTTAAACTCTGAAACAGAGGCCTCAGAGTTAAGTGACTTCCTTAGAGTCACTTAGGCCAACACACACACACACACACACACACACACACACACACGTGTACACAATGCAGAGCACCAGCCCAGGTCATCTTTCAAAAGCTATCTCAATGATCTGACTATTATAAGAAAATATGAGAATTTCTTATGAACATTTATCTGATTTATTTTAATAATTTATTCCATTCTCATTTCTCAAGTATAGGCATAGTTTGACACTGTGAATTTGAGACTCAAATTTTCAGCTTATTGCTCACAAAAAACCCCCTTACACTTTCTCTCTGATTTCTGGCATTCTCAGTAACTTGGACTTAATATTTACATTTTTTTCTAAGCCCAGAAAAGAATTACCCAGCCAGTGATATAAATGAAGAAGTCCCATTTGTCCCAAAGGTATTCTTCCCTCCAGCAACTTTGGGACACTGATTTGGATGGCCACACCTGTCTGGAGCTGGCCTCTGTTCCGTTCCTGACCACATCTGCCCACAGCCCTTGCACATCCGTGGGCTTACTTCCCCAGAGCCCCTTTTCCTTGAGCCACACACACTCTCAGGAGGTAGCTGTTACAGTCGCTATTTATTCATGGGGTGGGGCCAGACAAGCCCAGTGATTTTCCCCAAGTAACTCAACAATTAGGCCCAGAGCTAGGGCCAGAGCCCTGGACTCCTTATTCCTAAAATGGCAAAGCTTGCTTAACGTCAATGGTTTCTAAACTTTTCTTCAACCCAGCTTTCTTCCAACTATTTATTCAGTGATTCAGCTTTTTGCAAACCTTTTAAATCCAAAGAAATCCCACACAGGATGGATCAACACTGAAGTTCACCTCACTCTGCCTGTGGTACTCCAACTAGGCCAAGCTATTCTCGCACACTCCAAGCTTCATCCTGGCTTGGGCCTTTTAAACTTGTCACCTCCCCTGACCATCCAGTCTACTGAAGCCACTGTCATTTCACCCTCTTCAGATCAGTTTTTACCATCTGAAATTATCTCATATGGGAATTCACTTTCCTGTCTCCATCCACTGGCTTATCAACTCCACAGAGAAAGGACATTACCATTTTGTTCCCTGCTCTGTTCCCTCCACCTGGCACAGAGCAGAAGGTAGCCAATAAATTTTACTTGAGTGAGTGAATGATTAAAGGGAAGTTTCCTCCCACCGCCTGCCTGAAGTACTTGTTCGAAGTTCACAGGAATACAATGAGAAAATATTGCCCCGTGTTATGGATCATGATGACCATTTACCAACTGCAGGATTTGGGGCAAGTTATTCAACCACCGCATGTCTCAATGTCCTCATTTGGAAAATAGGGTAAAAATGTGTATCTCATAGCCCTGGGGTGAGGTTTAAAAAGTTAATACATGGAAAGCACTTGGAACCGTGCCTGCCATGCTGTAAGTATCGTGAATGCACCAGCTGCTGTCGTTAGGGGCTCACTCTGCGGCCGACGCTCTCCCAAGTCCTTCACATGCAGGGCGGGGTAAGAGTAGCTTTCTAGTCGTGAGTACACGAAACACAGAGCTTATTCTCACACGATTATTTATTAATTATTGTATTATTTTCTGTGTGACCTGTAAACCTACTCTTTTCCCACCCTGGATATTAACTCAGCTAACGAACAGTCGTAAGTAGGAGTCATCATAATAGGTCATACTTACTGGGCATCGTGCTAAGTAAGGACTTCCATGCATCGTCTCATCCATTCCTCCCAGCAGCACTGTAAGACACGCTTTTCCTCATTCTATAAATGACTGAGTGGTTAGGAATAGTCTGGCCGGGGTCTCACCACCGTAAGATGTAGCGTGGGGACTGAACCAGACCTGTCCGCTGAGCCTATGCTTGTGTGTCTCACTCTCGCCTCCCTCGCGCCCTCCTGGGCTCTGAGCTGCGGGACTTCAGAGCAGGGAGCCCACAGGGCCCTGAAGAGCTTTCCATGCAAAGCCCAACTCTCCAGAGGGAAAAACAGAGAGAGAGAGAGATGCAGGGGGCGGGGGGCGGGGAGGGATACTTAATTACTTCAGTCTGGACTGTATTGAAAAAGCTTACTTTTTAACAGTTTGGACTATAGAAAAGCACATTATTATATGAAGATGTTAGGGTGACATTTACAATAATTGCTTTCTAGTTGCCAAAGTTCTATCAGTATCTTGTTTTCCTTCAAAATTTCATAATTCCATGGAGCCAATTTTTGTTGGCAAAATAATTAATATAATAAGGGATACAAAATGAAGAGAACTGGTGTGTCCATGTGGGGTGGGGATCGGACAGAATCACTGTGCTATGAGCAAAGCAGGGTTTTGAAGCCTATGGGGCAGGGTAGATATAAAGGATTTTAACCAAACGCTTGATCAGAGGAGCAGGAGTAACTTGTTTTTCTCTTAAATGTTAATATTCAAAAAGAAGAAGGCATGCAAGCAGTTAACCATTTATCAGGAGTAAGGGCTCTCAGCATGGGGTCTGGGCAAGAATTTTGGAAAAGCTCAGGTTTGAACATTTAAGAGTGAACTCTGCCAAGTGGACTTTAATAGGAGTTCATATAATAATTGGCCTGGGAGTTTTAACCAAAAAAGTAGATGCTTTGAAGTGCTAGGAACAAAAAGAAAATCTCATGGCAGTTTTATTAGCTCCTGTGATCAGCAGCAGATGATAAATGACAAATAGGTCTAGGGCCTTCTGCAGCCCAGCAAAGCCCTGAGTTCTGCAAACAATTGAAAGCTCAGCCCAGCAGCCTGAGCGATAAAAATCGCCAAGTCATAGACACTCCTGATGAGTTAGGAGGCTGAAACTGCTCCAAATCTGAGCTTGTTGGAGCTGGAAGGGATCTTCAGAATCTTCTGAACCAATTCATTTTGGACTCAGAGAAACTGCGATCCGGACTTCCAAGGGTACCTGGGATCCAGACTGTTGTGTGTCCTTCCCATGTCCCTCCCATGCCACCTCCCACTTTTCTCCATAGTCCATCTTTCCAGGGCCTCCTGCCACTGCCCACCTTCCCTCTCCATGCCTGTCCTGCTTTGCAGGGGACACAAGATGGACTTGCTAAGACTGCACATTCCCCACACCCCACCCTGTGAATCCTGTGTGTTCAGGCTTTGATGTGCTTAGAGGGATCAGTGGTCACCAGGGGACAGTGAAATAGGAGGCTGGGGCAGCAGGCAAGTTGGGGGCTGCTCTGTCCAAAGCAGTGAGCCCTTCCAGAAGGTAGCAAATCTCATAATTGAGTGAGCTGACTGAAGCAGGAGAATGCAACGTGTGCTGCTGGGAGAATCTTTAAGAGTCGAAGTGTGAAGCTTTGTGAAAGTGGAAAATCTCTCCGGCACCATTGAGCTCCAGCTGGCCCAGCTGTTCTTTGTGATGATAGCCATGGGTCCTGTGCCTGTGCCTGGGGCAGGGACAATTGCTGCTTTTGATTTTTGACCAATAAACCAGCTTGAAGATGGAGGGCATTGGCTGGTGGATTTGCCCTTCAAGACTTAACATCATCCTTCTCCCCGCAGCCTGCCTTCAAAGGTCTCACCTTCACTGACCTGCCTTTGTGCCTACAACTGAACATCATGCAGAGGCTGAGCGACGGGCGTGACCTGGTTAGCCTGGGCCAGGTGGCCCCCAACCTGCACGTGCTCAGTGAGGACCGGCTGCTGTGGAAGAGGCTCTGCCTGTACCACTTCTCCGAGCGGCAGGTTGGTGGGGCCAGTGGACACTCCTTCCTTCTCTCCCTCCTCTGTCCCCACCTTCAAGCTTCCCAGGCATCCTCTCAAAGCTCGAAGTGTGGGGCCCACCAACCAGGGCTTCCTGGTTTGACTAGAAAACAGCAGTCCAGGGAGTTTCTAAATAATGTGTGTTTGGGGGGGGAGGGGTTGGTGGGGGGAGGCGCTGGTTTTGATGGAAAAACACATACGCACATTCTTAACCTATCCACATTTTACAACTTTCTCAAAAAAAATTCACAAATTGCTACCAGTCCTTTTTATTATAACAAAGCAACTTATATTTTTATACTTTATAGCTGAAGTACTTTTACAGATATTATTTCATTTTATTTTAATGACCCAAGGAAGGGTAAATATCATGATGCCCACTTTAAACAAATGAAGAGACTGAGGCCACAAGTGGCTGAGTAACACATCAAAATTAGTGAAGGGGTTGTCTAGTTGAGGAAACTGGCCTTGAATTTGAATTTGGGCCTTCTGACACCAATTCTAGGCTCTTACCCCTCCTCGGGATGCCTCAGGTTTTTTTCCAACTTCTTTATATAGAAGTGTGAATTCAACAAGTTCTGCTTATGAAACCTGTAATATTTAGATATAAAATAGAGCCACTGTGCCAAGCAGTTACCGCATCTCCCTGGAAATGATCACTCACATTATAGCAAAGAGAAGACTAATATTGTTTACTGAGATCACCTAAACTTGAAAGGACCATTCAAATGCAGTTCAGTAGAGGTCACTAGAAAGATGTCACCAGCCACCTGTTTCTTTTAAAGGCTGGTTAAAAGCTACTGTTTATCAGAAGATACTTCTTTCTATCTTGGCTATTTTTCCCTAGCAGTTGCAGGGTAGAGATGAAAAAGGAGGGAAGGGGATGGGAGCAGAACAGAACCAGAAAACCACAAGTCCCCTTCTTGCCGAACTCTCCTGCAACAAGTTTTATTTGATATTTAGATCCGCAAGCGATTAATTCTGTCAGACAAAGGACAGCTGGATTGGAAGAGGATGTATTTTAAACTTGTGCGATGTTACCCACGGAAAGAGCAGTATGGAGATACCCTACAGCTTTGCAAACACTGTCACATCCTTTCCTGGAAGGTATGTGTCTCAGAGGCGGCTGCCACAGACCCCTAGTCCAGACCCCAAGAGCCAGTAGTGCCAGCCATTTCAACGCCAAGTCCTCTCCTAATCTTCACTACCACAACCTCCAGCTAAAGGTGAAGGCGAAACCAATTCTGTCCCCGGGGAGAGAAACTTTCAAAGACCTTAATTTCCTTCACCAACCCCCTTGGGTTCATTTTTTGCTACAAACCCCCCCTCCCAAATTCTCCCACCTCTGTGCACAAGTGCACACGCACCTGCACGTGCACATGGCTCTTTAGTTTTTCCAGATTTATGGCATTCTTGGCAAGGAATGTTGTTTTGAGGTTGGGCGATGCCTTATGGTGCTCCAGGCCAACGAGGTGCTTCTGAGAACTCAAACCTGACCTTGATGTTCCTTTCCAGGGCACTGACCACCCGTGCACAGCCAATAACCCAGAGAGCTGCTCCATTTCACTCTCTCCCCAGGACTTTATCAACTTGTTCAAGTTCTGAATCGCAGTGCACGACGGCACTTCAGAGTGGTTCCCCTGCCGACTGGATGGCTGGGAATACAGAGTTTGGACACTTCATTTGTAAATAGTGTACATTTTAAACATTGGCTCGAAGCTTCTGAGATAAGTCACGGAGAGGACATTTGGAGGGGAGAGACGCAGTCGCTGGCTGGGAATCTAAGACTATAGACTTCTCATTAGAATTGGTATGGAAAAGCAGAAATACTGTAAATAAACTTTTTTTCCTGATGATTTGCCAGCAAGACTATAAGGGCAGGAGTTCTGTGTTAGCGGTGAAAATGGAATTCTCTCAAGGCTCACTGAAACTCCTAGAAATGCGGAAGAAGAGGGCAAAACTCGAATACAAGATAGAGCACGCTTTGTTTACAATGTGAAAATCTGCTTTAAAACGAAGATGAAAAACTACAGATGAGAAATCCCTGGGCTTTTGGTTTTGATTTTGGGTTAGTTTAAGAGGGCAAGGAAAGCCATCGTAAACCGCATGGGCATGCGTAGGGCCTTCCCTTACGAAGATACCACACAAGAGTCTACCTCGGAAAGCACGGCGGTCTCTGACAAAGCGCTTGTCCAGGAGGCGGCGTCTGTCTTTCTTGTTTTCTCATCACGTAAAAAGTGACTTAAAATAGGAAGGGATCTTGAAGGCAGTCCTCACTGCGTTCCTTTTGAGGTGAATGGGGCAGTCTTCGGAGTTGCCTGTCATTTAGAACCATCCCCAAAACACCTAGGCCTTGTTCCCTTTCATGCTGTCACTCATCCGGGACAACATGAGGTTAATTAAAAACTGTCCCAGAGGATGTCCTGCCCCAGAAATCATAGAATGAGTCACCTTGTAGCTGTGAAGACTCTCTTACTCCTGTTGAATTTCCTGGCTTGTCCACTTCCTGGGGTATCTTCACGGATAAGCAGAAGCCTATCTCTGTGGACTGGTCGGAGCCAGAGTGCTGAGAAAGGCCTGTCAAGCAGGTTTGACGTGTCACTGAGGCATTTCACCAGCTGCCCCCCCTCTTGGCGTGTGATGAGCTAAAGAGCCTTCTTTTCTTTACGTCCCACGTGAAAATGTGGTCAAGCTGAGCTAGGGCTTCTTGCAAGGATGATAAAATAAAGCCTGGAGTTCCAGCCAAATAGGGAACAGAGGTGCTTTGAGTTCACCCTCAACATGCTTTGTACCCAGGGCATCTTGCTAGGCCAACATCAGCAGGTAACGATGTGGGAGAAAGGAAATCTCAGGATGTAATGAGTTCATTGTCAGATATTCCTGGGAGGGGGTGGGGAGTGTTTTTGTTTTTTACTTTTTATAGAAGTTTGCTTTTCTACAAAAATGTACATATTTTGCTGTTGTATTTGCTTTTATTTTTTCTTTTTTTCAAATAAAGTTGCCACCCTGCATGTCCTTGGAAAATAAGTGAAACCAAATAGGAAATTGGTTCATATTCACGCTGAGGATCAGCGAATCCTTAGAGGTTGAACTTGGGGTGATCTAAAGAGGGGCAGATGGTTTGGCTGCACAGAAACAAGCCCAGGGACCAGCTAGTGATGCCGGGCCTCTTCATGCCCCTCCCTCAACACGCAACTCAAGATCAGCATTTGGAAGAGAAGCCAACTGTTAGTCAGTGCCCCTCACTTTGCAATGTGTGTGCCTATACCAGGGTTTCTCAACATTTTTTTCACTATTACCCTCCAAGAAGAAATAATTACACTGAATTTAAATTCTCCCTAATGAAAAAAAGTAAACATTAAACAATAAAATCTTGTTGGGTAAGGTTGAGCTTTGGAGGTCCACAAACCATTGTAATCCTGGGAGGTGTGTTTTGCTCTCCCCCGCTCCCCCAGTCTAGGTCACACTGAGAATGCAGGGCCCACACTGTGGAATTCAGAAGTTTCCATAACTCAGACAGCTTTTCTCAAATGTCTATTTTCTTAAAGACACAGGATGGAAATTAGGAAGCTTTGACTCCTCAGGGTTAGGTGTTCATGGCCTTCCACTTCTTCCCACCAACTTGTGACCTCTGCCCCTTCATGCTGATCAAGGAGATAGAAGCTCCTGAGTGCCTTCAGGCTTGCAGTCCCAGAGGTGGCACCTGCCCTGGACTACCAGCGCAGAGCCAGCGAAGGTTAGCCTGTGTGCAGCGCTCATGATTGCCCGTCCTGCCCCGGGCCGCAAGGCGCGGGCTCTCGAGAGGCCCCTAACCACAAGTGACGGGGCTACTGTTTTCTGAGATGTTTACTTAGAAGATGCCTCCGGGCTCTTCCGTCTCCTCCGGCGTTATTGGAGGTGGCGTGTAATGGAGTCCAGGGACATTTTTAAGGAAAATAAAACCCTGACATTTGTGGGTTTTCACTGGAAGAGAAGAATAAGAAGGAAATGGCAGGTGGAGAGGGAGGGGGAAAGGAAGAGAAATGGCATCTCTTTGAAGTTGTGGTTTGTGTGAGGGCAATAGGGACAAGCATAGTGGTCACAGAGTGTCTGTGTGGGCCACGTGGTGGCTGCGAAGCGTGGTCAGAGCCTCACACGTCAGTAAAAGGAGGTGAAAAGAAAATTCGTGTTTGCTGGGCACTAATCATCTGTAGAATGTCTAATGGCAAACCCTCCCAAGACAACTTGATCTAAAAAACAAAAACATAGGATCCCCATCTCAGAAATGCTGGTCTAAAAGCCAGAAGGGACATGACGGTGGAAACTGCTGGACGAGGGAGTAACACTACTCTCTTTGCTATGCTTACCCCCACCCCAACCCTGTGGTGTAGCATTTGAAACTGATGGCAAATGTGAAATAATGTGGACTTACAGAAAAGGAGTTTTGTCCAGGGCAGTATGAGCAAATCCACAGGGATGTTATCACATGGTCCGACTAAAAGGCTTGTGAGCAATGAGCCTGGAGTTTCTTGAGACTGACAATAGCATTCGAGAACAGCAGAATGTGTGAAGTTTAGGAGTGTTCACTTTATAGCAAGATCCAGAAGAAAGTCCGATGACACCTTAAACTGTGTTGCATTATGACATAGCATCGTTACTTTGAACAGATGGATCAGCTGTGTGGAAGGGCCAGGGGCAGAAATGTCAAGGTGTCAGCTGTGCAATGACATTCGTTTAGTGATGATCAACTTTATATTGAAGTGGATCAGAGAAGATACTTTAGATGAGTTGGGTTTATACTGCAAAACTCAACACAAGAGCGGGCTTCACTTGGCGATGGTGAAGTAAGGTGATGAGTGTATATTGCCCTATTGCCACAGTTCTCATCTGTGGGTTCAAAAACTTTCAAAAGCTTGCTATTAGCAGAGGCTCCGTGTTGCTGTCGTTTTTATGTGGGAGAAGAAAATGAGTGGGATTTTATATGTCTAAGCAAGTGCTATGATGTACAAGAAGGTCGATCATTTCAAGACATGTTCCACTGTTGATCGTCCTTAGCATCCAATACAATGTTTATCATAAAACATGCACCTGAGTTTATATTTTTCTGCCAGGCTATAGGCCAATAATGTCTTGCTATGCAAACACTATTTTATGTGTGATTTTTTTAACTGTAATTTTTTGTGTGAATTTTTTCTAACTAAAGTATATCATCAGTTTCTATGTTGACATCTGTTGTTGTTTTGGTTTTTGTCTTTTTTAATCTGTTTCCAACTCCCCGAGTCTGTGAACCATCCCTTCTGACTGGATACTGGCCTGAAACCCTATTAGTGTTTAAACAGACCTCAGAAACACTCTGAACCTCTGGGCAGACACAGACATGTGGCTCTTTGATACATCTTGGGCCCTCGGTGTCTTCCACAAACAAGAACGTAATTCTTTTAAACTCGACATATCCTGTAGATGCTCTCCTCTCTGTCTTGTTAAAGAAAGTGCACCCTCCATCATTCTCCAAGGTGGGGAACTCTTACCCCAGCCCTCCACGCTGGAAGGGCTGTTGGAGATGTTGAACTGACCCTGTCTTTGCCTTTCAAGATGAGGTAATGGGTCCAGAACATTCAGGGGACATGCCTCAGTCCTCCTGAAACCCAGTGGTGGACCTGAGCATAAATAAACCTGGGACTTTCTGAGGCCTTGACTTTGTGCCCCAGCCCCGACCCTTTTTGGTACGGCTGGAGACACATGACACTGACCTGATTCTTCAAGAGACCTTCACTGTGGAAGGCAAGAGCAAGGGTCCAGTGTTGGGCATCTGGCCATTGACTTCTCTAAACATTTAAAGTCCCTGATTTCTCGTAGAGAAATTAAGGAGCCACATAATATTTTTGCAGGCCTCTGACTCTGCTGTCAGTACAGCATTCTATTGAGTGCGACCTGCTGGCCAGAAAATCAGCAATATGTTTCACAAATTCTTTTTCCGTAGGTACTTAGATGTTAATGACAAAAGACAGACAGTGACTGAGCAGCCAGCTTGCTTTCTAGAAACAGATTCTGATGATTATCAAGCAAGTAATTCCTCTGCCCTTAGCCTAAGAGGTATGTTTAATCCAACCCCTCCTCCTCCCTGTCCTCTGATACCTACCTACTGTGGGCCCCATCCTGTGAGCTTCTGTCCCCATGGAAGTTTGCTCTCTGCTAAACCTCCC